>CANUEY010544663.1:0-85260 GCA_948099555.1 Croton setiger
TCTATTCTATTTTTTAGAAATATATATATATATATATATATATATATATATATATATATATATATATATATATATATATATATTACACAAACATGCATATAGACGCACACACTGTACATGAGATGAAATATAAGTTGGAGTATTGAAACTTGTATTTTAGGCCGTATTAAACATATCTCACGTCCTCTCACGTTCTAAATGAGAGACGCGGAATACGATTTAAAATGTTACCTTTTTGTATGTATGTGCTTTTAAATAAACTATGTCCTTTTTTTTAATTTCGGAATCTTGAAAAAAAAAAATGCATTCAGCTTTTTTTTTTTTCTTAAAAAAAAAAGGACATAGCTTATTTAAAAGCACATACATACGCAGCACTTATTCATATATATGAACCACTTTGTCAATATATGAAAGCTTTATGGAGAAAAGTACACATATAATTAATGGAAAATAAAGAGGTGCCCAGCTTTATCCTATATCCCAAAATACACCTCATTATTTTCTTATAATTTAACGACACGTGGACTCCGTCTGCCTATGTCTCTTGGGGACCATATTATATGCACCATTTTTTTTTTGTGAGGAATCAGATCATAATTATTTTTATTTTTTATTATCGAAATTATACTATTTTCATTCTTTTCTAACTTCCATTTCTTTTTCTTCCTTTATTTCTAGCTATTTGCACATTTTGTTTTATATATTATATATTATTATAAAACATAATTTTTCTCAAAAAAAATATATATTATTATAAACATGTTGTTTCTTTATCTTTATATGTATTTTTTATTGATTACTTTTACAATGTTCCCATATTTGTTTTTTTTTTTTAGGTTTTAAGATTATTTAAAATTAAAGCACATTCATATATTTATAAAAATTTTACATCGTATGATGTTAACTGAAAAATAAGGCAAGTGGGGTAGTTGGTAGCATTATTGATAGCTAATGTTGACGGATCAGAGTTATTAGGGTTGTTATAGGTGGTTCGACAAAAACCTGGTTATGCTTCCATATTTCAACAATTTTTTTATTCAATTATCTTTACTCAATATTGAAATTAATTAATTATAAAAGTTCACAGTTTGAAAATTTTAATTATATATATATATATATATTAATTTAATGGTTCTAAATATAAAATGTATATATACAGAATCAAAATTTATAAACTACAACTCACGACTCTTGTAATTAATATCAAGTTGTGTCAAGTCAATTCAATACTTAAATTAGAAATACAAAATAAATAAAAAAGAAGTCGAAGATGGTTCTGTTAGAACCAAAGTCTTTATTCGAGTTATTATATGATAATGTTGGATAAAATTTTAAGCTATCGTATTCGATAAAACTAGTGTTTTGAGAAAGAGTTATTATATGTTAATGTTGGATAAAATTTTAAGCTATCGTATTCGATAAAACTAGTGTTTTGAATAACATTTTTGAATAACTTTTTATAATATCTGTTTATAAAATGGTTAAAGTTAAAAGAATTAACATTTATTAAAATGCTATTTAAAAAATTAAAAATTACTTCATCTGAAAAATTATTTTTATAGTCTGTTTTGTATTATTTGTTGTGTTTAGAATACAAGCCGCTAAATTTAATAATGAATTATCCCTCGTAAATAAGAAGAATAAATCTTTTAAGTATATTAAAAGTAAGGGTTTTATGATTAATTTAAATAAAATTTATTATAAATATGAAAAATTTTAGATTTTATTAAAAAATATGTTACTAGAAAAATTGCTTATATTTAGAAATGAAGGTAGTGCAAATTTCAATTAATGCGTCCATCTTATAGTTAAAAAAAAAAAAAAAGACTTAAATATGTACAAGTATAAAACTATATAATCATATCGTAGAATGGCTGTGGATACTACTATATTTATTTGTCTACCAACATACTACTTAGTAGGAGAAATCAATTTATTAATATTATTTTGTTAAGTGATAAGAGCATAATATAGATTAAGAAGATTTCTAACCACATACTGAAAAGCCCTATCAAGTAATCATGGGCCTTATATTTTCCCACATTATGACATTAATATTAAAAGGGAAACACAAAATTTTATCAAGTTAGATTCATTGTACACTCAAAGAGCATTTCAACAAAATAAATAAATAAATGTACACTTCAAGAATTAATAATTTGACTTATAAGTTAAACTAACTTATATTATTACGTGTGATTCTACGTATTCTTAAAAAACGATGTCTATTCTTTCAAAAAATTTAAGGTATGAACACACCAATAATCTTTCTGTAAATGCAAACTGTAGCAAGTTACTATATAGGACAAGTATGTCGACCAATATAAAGTCATTTTGGCATATTATATTATTCAAAACCTGAGGTCTAATGTCGGTAATTCCTTCGGATCAGTGATTGAAAAAAGCTCTGATTTTAAATGACCCCCACTTGGTTTACCGACTTATGTTTCCTAATCAAGTATCAAATTTCAACAAAAGTACTAACTCAGTCATCATCAAAATGTCATTGCCGACTTCCTTCCTTGAGATTTTGATTAATTCTTAATTTTATTATTTATATTCTTTTATCTATGGGTTGATTTTCTAAAAGCAACTACCGATTGCTTCTGTTACTGCAGTTTTTTCAAACTCAGCAATCAGTATTCAAATTGCCAAATAATCATTTCAAACCTTAAAATAATCATATTTCTTCACATGTTCCAGCTCCATATTTGAGCACCTATTTTACACGTGAAACGGAGATTTTCTAAGTCTCCTTTTGTATTTACAAGGTTTCGGACATGAAAATTTCCATTCCTGAAACGTTTCTGTGTATCATAGTTCAGCACTTACTGGTTACAACAACAGAAGCTTATTCTTTCTGATATTCAAATCCTTTAATTACTATCTATGAATTGTATTCTACATTGCAAATAAAAATTCCTGATATGTGTGATTTTTGTTTAATTTTTCAGTGAGTTGTCTGAAAATTTCTGAAATCATTCAGAGTACTTAAATAACTGACGTTGTAATAGAAACAGAAAGACATTATTTCTTGTTGCAGATGTTAGGGTAAAGTAATGGTGGAAAAATCAGTACAGATTCACTCTTGTAATTGCTATTATTTATACTATATAATTTTCAGCTGCATCATTTTCTCAGATATAGATCCAAAACCTTAGAAAATCTCATCACAAAACCTAATATCTGTAAAATATGAATCCCTAATTGCAGCTCACAAGATCACACAACTTAATCTACAAATATGTGCTTATAAAATGCAAAATCTGAATCCCTAATTGCAGCTCATATATGCATTATTAACATGTGCAAGTAAACAAATCCCATTTTTGAGCATGAGTGTCTAAATTTGGACAGCGAAACCATGTGATTTTAGGGATAATACACCATTCATCATTACCCAATGCGCATAGAGAAAAGACAAAAATACTAGAAGGGGAAATAGATGAAGATGATACCAATAATTCATATGACATAAGAGGAAAAGAAAACCAGCGAATTGATTCATTGAATTTGCCACTAAACCAAAATCTCGAGAATCGAGAATCAAAAAAGACAAACCAATTCTGGGGATGAGAGCCTTCCCATAGCATAAAATATCAAACTCGTCCTGATAATCCTCTTCTCCACAAGGAGAAAAGAATGACCCAATTCTCTCGTCGTAAGCCTTTGACCTAAATAGAAACCAATGGATACAGATATAAGAGAAGAGGAGATGTTTCAAACTAAATATTCCCCTCTTTCCCTTTACTCACAATATCAACAAAACATTTACAGCGAAAGCTAATTCAAGTTTGAGTCAAAGAAAAAAAAACTTCACCAACCGCTTTCGATCGCTGCTAACTTTCCTATTATTCAAAAGCAAATCCCATTTTAATTAGGAGGAGAAATGTGGGTTTTGTTTTGTTTTAGTGGTAAGACCATAACCCTTCTGCATCGGAATTTCCAGCCGAATCATCCGATGAAGGTGTGTTAATCCTTGGTGGGCTCAGCAACATTCCTTCTGCCATATCCACTAACAAATTTGGCATATTCAGAATCTCTTCCTCATCCATAAATTCTTGACCTGATTCAACTTGAGTAATACTTGTGGAAGATGTCCCTTCTACTTCAGCTCCACCCGTATCCGTATTTTGATTCGCCCCAGTTTCTGGATTGGGCTGTTTGGCCATCGCTGCATTAGCAGCGGCGGCGCGTATATCACTCGCTGCCGTTGTAGCTGGTATCGGATAAGACAAAATAGATTCGGGGAAGTTGAGGGGCGTGTCGGGACCTTTAAGAGCTAAAGCAGCAACATCATAAGCGGCGGCCGCCATTTCAGGAGTAGAGTAAGTACCTAACCAAATACGAGTAGTTTTACGTGGTTCCCTGATCTCAGATACCCATTTGCCGCTCCGAATCCGAATTCCTCTATAAGTCGGGTGCCTTCCGCTGGTCGGAGAGCGAATGGATCGTGGGGAGGAGTAAGATGAAGTGGAGCGGGTCGATGGATCATCTGGCACCGCCACAGGAGGGACTCGCTGAGGCGGCGTACCATCAGCAGCATTAGAACTTCGACCACCACTAGCCATAATATGATATGATATAACAAAGTCTTAACACCAAATTAAGAAAGTAATTAATTAAATAGTATTAGTAAAATAATTACGCAAACATAAACATAATTAACAAATAGAAAATGGATATACAATGTACAGAAAATGAAGGATTTGAGACGCAAATAAAAAGTTAATCTCCCAAAGAGATTTATAGGTACCCATCAAGGAATGGGAGAAAGCGTGGGCTATTCGCGGAATTTTATCTTTCTGAAACCTTTTTTAAAATGTACATATATATATATACATAAACAAAAAAATAAATAAAATAAAAATCAAAAGTGTTGATGTGATTGAAGATACGAAAGGTTACTGTCGAAACACGTATCGGGCACAAATCTTCCTTGTAACTTAGTCAATTAGCTATCTTACTTAGTTACTTTCCTTAGAATTTTGCAATTTTTATAACTCTATAGCTACAGCCTACAGGTCAATACTTCTTCTTCTTCTGTGTTCTTTTCGTCAATGTGGGTACATTTATTTTTTCTTCGACTGATGGACTGCTCATAATTTATATTCAATGGTCCAGTTCCACCAGTAAGTTTTGATTCCCACTGTCCTTCTTGTGTATGCATATATATTGGTTTCTGGGAAATTTTAGCTGCTTTTGGGCTTCTTTCTATCCATCGTTGCTTTGTTTAATTGACAACTAACAACAGTTTCAGGTGATTTTTGCTAATATATATAATGGATCACCTATAATATTATGGTATAGAAATAAACTAGAGTTTTTATGTATTTTCTTTCTTTTTTTTTTATTTTTAGAAATGAATTTTTATGTATTTTTACGTGGACAAAAGAATAATAGTGTTAAATTTTAATTGGTTTCATAAAAATGTTTTCATACAGTGAATATTCTTGCATAATATGTTTATGTATATGTTTTAGTTATAAGTACTGAATTAGTAAGGCTGGAATCTCCTATTTTTTACTTTGAACTTTTTCCCTTCAAATATAGAATTCTTATTTTCTATTTGTCAACGCACAATATGAGAAATAACTTTTTTTAAATATAATTTCCGTTATAAAAAAAAATTATAGTATTTCATATTCTTTTTGGCAACTGATTAAAATGTGACAAAAAAAAAATATATTGGTTTTGCTAATATTTATATTTGAGACGATATTTTTTAATACTTATTGTAGAATTATTATTTCCGTTGCTTTTTGTAGAATTTGATTTCTTACTTATTTAAATAAAATTATATAATCAAAATTATATAATCGATCACCTATGCTTGATTTCAATGAACTCTTTTATTTTAAAAATAAATAAAATATTACAAAAACCTAATTATTCATAATATATATATATATATAGTTTTAGAATTGTTTAATCACAAGTGTTAGAAAAAGTTTAGCTAATGCTAATTATACTACTTTTTATTCCTACTTGTAATTATTAATATTTTTGTGGGGAATACTTAAATTATTAAAATTAATAAGAAATAAAAAAGACTAAACATGGTAATGGTTCTCTGTTTCAAAGCAAAATATACTTGAGTGGTTTGACGCATTTTGGTTCCACCTTTATTAACAATAAATGTTCATTGGTTTATCAAATTGCTCTAAATCTTTGCTTTATTTTCGGGCAAATAAATTATATTATTATTTTTAAATATCATCTTCATAATAACAACATAAACAATTTTTTATAGATTAAATTTTACGTTTGTACGAGTCGCTCCCACCCATTAACATTTTGTTATCGGGCAAGTGTACACTTTGTCATCCGACAAGAGTGCTACTGTGGAGTGGTCTATTCTGAAATTTTTTCTCGGTTTGAGCACTAGTATTCTGAGATTTTTTCTCGGTTCGAGCACCATGCAACAAAAAAAATTAAATGTGTATATATATATAATTTTCATTTCCAGGTGACGTTGATATAGTAATGAATGGAAGCGGTAAGTTGGAGGTGGTGAAAATAGTACAGAGCAAGTGGCATCTGATTGTCTCAAAAAGAAGAGGCAAAATTGGAAATAAAGGGCAGGGAGAATTGTAGCTACAACCAAATAATGCTGCTGTATTATTAATACATATAAGACAAGCTTCTACTATTCCCTTTTCTATTTTTATTTTAATTTAATTCTTTTCTTTTACCATATATATATTGGTAGTATTAATTTTGTAATTTTATGAAAATTTGTCAATTTCAGTGTTAAGCAAAACTAGGAATTTTATCTATTGGGTGCATGCAATGGATTTAATCTTATTAACTTTATAAATAGCATACTTATATTTTTAAATAATATAAACAATATAGATAAGTAACCATAGAATTTCTTTAAAAAAATATAAATATAATAGAAATGAAACAACATAGATAAGTATAATAGAATTTCTTTAAAAAAAATATATAAATACAATAGAAAAACTAATTTACCTTGTCAGTATTTTAGAATTGGTCCATGGATTGAAATGTTGCTTTCAAAAAATAAAATAAAAACTGCAAATTAATCGTACAAGAAAAGTAAAAAACCAGAAGAAAAGTAAAAGCAGCGTGGTAATCACTTAATCCCACTTCCTTTTTTTAGGTCTGCCACTACCTTTTAAGTACCGACTTGAGTTACAAAACTGTAGCTCATCTTCTGATTTATTCATATTTAGTTTTTGGAGAATCATTCTAAGGACATTGAAGTTTTATGACAGGATGATTTTTAATCCGTTCTGCTACTAATAAAAAAAAAAAAAAACTCCATTTTTAATTTCACATCTGAAAATTTTGTACCAAATTCATTATATATAATATATAAAGTTTTTATATTAAAATTTCTTGGTTTGACTACTCAATTGCCTTCAAACTTCAAATTTACTGATTCTACATTAAACTCAAAGATTCAAAAAGAATACATAGGACTAAAAGAGACATAGCTTATCCCCACCATCTTGCTTGGTGAGATAAGCTTCAATGTAATTGAGAAAGTATCTATCTTTCTTAGGGGTTTTAGGGATTTGTGGTGATGTATGACTGTTGGTTCTTCTGCCTATCCAAGTTCATGGTGTGATGAATTTGAATTGAATAAGAATAATTAAGTTTGAGGAATTTTTACATATTAATTTTTGAAGTCTCTTTTATACACACAGCATAATAATTTTTCATCCTCCGCCAGTCGATTATGTGTTTCGCGGCTAAAATAATAACTGTTGAAAGAAAAATTAATAAAACAATAAAGTATAAGGACCATTTAGGTACAGGGTCTAAAGTTGAGGACCATAATCGAAAATTATTTAAAAGATGTGGATATTCCGTAGCCGTTCAAAAATTATATGCATTGTGTATACCATACCACAAGAGCATAACATCTTTCTGGTGTCTGCAATTTCTTACTCTCCTCAATGGAGACTCTGATAAAATCAACATTCCCTTTCTTCTCCAATCACCTAAACTTCCCCAAAAAAAAACCACCCACTTCCTTGCATGTTTCAATCAAACCTCCGCCACCGGACTTCGACTTCAGATCGGAGATATTGCAACAATCCACAACCACAATTGCCAAATCCTACCCACAATTGCTAGATTTGGCCAATACTGGTAGCTTAGTAGTAATCGAGAAGCAATTTTTTGGTCCAGTACCGGCCTGGCGAACGGAGTTTGTTGAACCGGAAGCAATTTGGTTAGTCGGCACCAGCCATGTTTGCAGTGAATCCGCCACACAAGTGGAGCGCGTTATGCGGGCGGTGAAGCCTGATAATGTGGTGGTTGAGCTCTGTAAAAGCAGGTACGGATTTTAAATTCGTTTATTCCAATTGAACAAATTTTAAATATGGTGGTTGAAATTGATTAGATTAAAATGTAAATATAGAAAAATCTATATTTTTCTTAAATTTCACTTATTGCAGAGTTGATTTACAGAGCTGGGATTATGTACACTTGCGATGAAGATGAAAATCGGCAACAATTAAGATCAAATATGTTCTCTTTGAGTGGGAATGGATTTTTTGGTGCCGTTGGGCGTAGCATAAACTTGGGTAAGTATTCAATTTTTGAATTTTAGAGAAAATTTCAGAAATTTTCTGATTAATAGTTTAATTCTGATTTACAGGAGGCCAAACAGCACTAGCCTTACGTTTGCTTTTGGCATTTTTCTCATCAAAATTATCTTCCGATATCAACCGCCCATTTGGGGATGAGGTAAGTTACGTCAAATTTCATTCAATAACTAAGCTCAAAATAGTTTTTTATGAACAAAATGAGAACATGTGCAGCTTAAATTCTGAAACTAGAGATTTGTTTTCTTAAATTCGCAGTTTCGTGCTGCCCGAAAAGTTTCCGAGGAACTTGGTGCTCAAATAGTGTTGGGAGATCGACCAATCGAAATAACAGTATGCATAATTTCTTTGCAAAAATTTTTATATACTAATCAAAATGAATAAAATGGTCTTTTCCACTATACTTGTTCTTGTAGCTTGATCGAGCTTGGAATGCTTTGAAATGGGATGAGAAGCTTAATTTAGTTAAATCAGTTGTTGGTGGAATTACTTCATCATCTGATACATCAAAAGACAATTTGAAGGTTTTAATCTTTTTCTAATGATCATTGTCAATAAAATTAGTATTTGTGTTGATTAGATAATAGAGAACTAATAACACATAACTTAACAATGGCAGCAATCAAGCAACGATGAAAGCACTTTTCAGCTATACAAGCAACTGAGTGTTTCATATCCATCACTTCTGCAACCTCTTATACACGAAAGAGACACTGTAAGTATATATCATATATACATTCGAAAACTGATAAACTAAAATAGTTTTGGGAACCTAAAACTTGTTGAATTGATTGGATTAGTACCTGGCGTGGTCTCTGAAACGGAGCAAAGCCGTGAACAACAGCAAGAGAGTGGTGGGAGTTATTGGTAAAGGGCACATGAATGGAGTAATATATGCACTAATATCAGACCTGGGTAATTTGCGGTTTCGCGATCTTGTAGGAAAAAGGTCATCTGGAGATGGGTCTCAGAGCTTTCTTTATAATCTTGGCAAGAGCTTGGTTAAAGACACTGTTATTGGTGTATTGTTATGGTTATTGTATGAACAGATTAAAGGTGCTTTCTAGAAATGGTTATGGGTTTGATAAATCTATTTCAATTTCTTTGGAGTAATATGTTTAATTGCATTTCTCTAGCGGTCTGGCCTACTGTTTATTATTTTAGTGGGGTGACATTAAATAATTAGAAGCAACTAAAGACTGAGGATGAGATATGATAATATTTTTTTTATTAGAAATTTTAAGACCAAATAAAATGGGAAGGAAAAAAAAAATCAAGATGCTGATTGCTTGGAATCAGAATTCAACATTCCTTAGCCTCTCTCCTTGCCGCCAACTGAACTGGACAAAGATTGAAAGATACACGCCGAACGGTGGGCCGTGGACTCTATAAATAGAGCCTCCACGTGTAATTGGACTAAATTTTAAAATAGGCTCCTACAGAAGAAAATAATATAAAACGTATTTTGAATGGGATGTTCATAGAAAACCGTGTTTTTGTACACCCCTTTTATATCATTTTAATCTTATAGTAGTATGTTTAAAAGCATGAATTCATGCCCAAAATGTACTGCTAGATTTTTCAAAAGACAGAGAAGAAAATTATATAAAATAATATATTTTTTATCTTTTATTTGATAAAATAACAATTTTTTTAATACAAATAAAATAGCATATCGTTATGCTTTTACCTTATTGCCTTTATTATTTATTATTATTTTAAAAAAATAAAATTTTAAAAATTAAAATACAAATAAAAATAACCTTTGTCAATGTTTTTCCTTTCTCTCGCAAAATTGACATAGCAGCATAGGTAGTAATATGACGCAGCGGCCTCCCTCTTCAACTACTTGCATCACCACCTATTCCTTCTTTTCTTCATCTTCTTTCCGACGGCTTAGATCAAAAAAAGAGAGTGATAGTTAGAGTTTCAAGCCGCTATTGCCAACAATCTACAGCCTCGACGAATGATCAAAGTTCATCAATGGACTCCTCTCTTCGTCAACTTTCCAAATATGACCTTCTCGTCGTCGATATGTGGCCGGAGTGAAAAACCTGTTGGATTTAAAATGTTTCAGAGTCCTTTTTGTGCTTTTTTTGGTAAGATTTCTGCTACAATTTGAGTTGGGATGAATTCCTTTCTAATGTTTTTGATTATTATTATTATTTATAAATTGCTATTTTTGATGACAAAAGTTTGATGCTCAAAATAAAAGAAAAATGAGCACATTAAAATGGTCTATGATTATGAGCCATATGTACAAAGATCATTGGCTAGGAATTTTTTTTCCTTAAAATTGTAATCAAATATTTCATTTGTTGAAATTTTAATTGTTATAGTGGCAACAACATGAAATTTTCACTGTGCAGATAGTTATCTTTGATTACATATATAATTAACAAACCTGAGCAGTCCATTTTGTTTCCTATAATAGCAGTAAATGCCCCATTTATTAATTATGCATTTAATTTTTTTACATTTTTGAAAAATATATTTTCACATTAATACTGTCTAACATGCACCACATTCCTTGGTAAAATATAGAAAGAGGAGATTAAAAATAAGCAGCCAGATTATAAATAATAAAAACAAAATTATCTTATTGCAAACACATGTAAAATGAATCCGATGAAGGTTAAGAAAAGGTAATTAACAAAAATTTCTTCACTGGCATTGATTGATTGTAAAAAATGCTTAATTGCAACTTCATAAGCATTATCTAAATACTTGTATAAAAATGTTCCTAACAAGGAAAATAAAGATCTTATAAAAAACCCTTAAACAAAAGATTATGAAATCTTCCAAAGAAAGAACTCTTAGTAAGGACATCTTAAATCATGGTAACATGCAATGAATATTGATATTATACTAGATTTTTTCAATTATTATTATTATTTTTTATAATTTAGTGATTAAGAATATCAAATATTATCATATTAATTTTAGAAACAGCCAAAATATAATAATTAAGTTGAAAAATAAAAATTAAATTTACAAGAGGAAGGAAAAAAGAAGTAGAGTTCTTGCAAACCTGCCCATATTACTTACATTATATATAAAGCAAATTGGATGACAAATGTGTGTATTTTGAAAGTTTTTTTTTTTTTTTTTTTAGCTATAAAAATCTCTTACTGTAAATCTTAAAATCATGAGTTTTGGAAGATAAAACCATTTTATTAGCAATTGTTTGGAACTACAAAAACAAGTAAAACAAAATTTCAATATTGTTATAGGTAAGTATTCATCATTTTTAATTTTAATTATAATTAATTTGAAAATTCATGAATTTTTTTTTTTTAAAATACAAATACAGTGATGTCTGTAGATGATAGAAGAAGTATGATTTCAAAGAGTTTAGAGAGTGGAGCTTTGTTTTATATAGTAAAACCAGTAAATCAAAAAGACCTTAAAAATGTCATTCAATGTGCTGTGGCTTCTAAGAAAGGAAAATTAGTTCTTCCTGTTGAAGAAGTTATGAGAAGCATTGAAGATGGACACTCATCCTCTTCAAATGATCATATCAAGAAAGCTGGTGGTTTCGATGAGGTGAATTCTTCACCGATGTCGTCGGAGAATCAAGAAAAGAACAAGAAAAAGGGGAAGAAAAGAGAAAGAGATGGTGAAGTTGAGAAAGAAGATGCTCCTGCTCCTTCTAAAAAGGCCAAAGTGGTTTGGACTAATTCACTTCATAACCGTTTCTTGCAAGCCATAGACCACATAGGGTTGGAAAGTAAGACAAATTTTAATTATTTGTAATAATATTTTTTTAGCTATAAACTTATATATTAGTAATATATATATATATATTTTTTTTTTTAAAAATGTTTGCAGAAGCTGTTCCTAAAAGAATTCTTGAATTTATGGGTGTGCCTGGACTAACTAGAGAAAATGTTGCTAGTCATTTACAGGTTTGGATTTTTCATAACAAAATGGGTGTTTTTTTTTTTTTTTACAAAATTTATGAAATATCTTCATGCATTTAGATGTTTGAGTTAACTAATAATTCATCCTTTCAAAAAAATTATAGTCAATTATAATTATATTAGTATTTGATAGAATTGCAATAATAATAATTATTGCTAAACTGAAACACAATAAAGGATATAAAATATTTATAATTCGAAGAACACGATTTTTTTCTTTTAATGAAAGAAACTGTTTAAAAATGTTTTAAAATTATTAAATATTTCTAACATGAGAACGGAATTTTGATTTTCGTTTTCAACCTCTCAATCTAAAAGGAGTGAAAAACATTCTTAACTAACAACTGAAATAACATTATTGCAGAAATACCGAATGTTCCTGAAAAAAGTAGCAGAAAGAGGACTTTGGTCATCGCAGCTATCAGAAAAGGCATTTAGGTCATCTTTTGCGTCTGGATTTCACTTTTCCTTGTTCACAAAAGCTCATCGAGATTATGTAAAGCAGACCTTTCGTCCTGGATTTGGCGGCGCCGACAACTTTTCCGATTTCAGCTCCTCCTCCAACTTAGGTTTCTCTCATCATTATAATTACCAACCTTCAACTATCAACTCTTTACCTCATTTTCGTTATGGCCAATCCAATTTGTTATTTGGCCAATCACCTTACCCTTTTAATCTCTCGAACAATTCCGGAACGACACTGTCGTTTAATAGAGCCTCCTCTAACCATGGTCCCCAACAAAATCAAGGAATTATGAGATCTAGATCTAACCTTTTCAACAATTTTGAATCTTCCAATTTCGGTTCAGCTTCAGGAAGTACTGCTGTTCCTTCTTTTGATTCGAAATGTAATTATGCTGGAATCCGACTGACTAGCGATGGAGAAATTTTCGGATCAGGACAAGTTCCATTCAAAGGAAAAGACCTAAACAGTAGTTCTGGTTTTATGAACATGTCGTCAGGAAACGGGGTGGCTCCTTCTTCTCTTTCTAGGTTTGGAAATGGACATGAAAACCCATTTTCTTCAGCTGCTTTTAATAACAACAATAATCAAGAAAATGCTTCTCAGCAACAGACTAATAATAATGTCGGAAAAGAAAATTCCTTTGACTCTGCTAATTTCAATTTCGAGAATATCAATTTTAACAATCAAGAGAAAGAGGTCTTACAAGGCGAAGGGGCAGAAGAACTCGGTGCACTTCTCTTTGGGTCAACGCAGCAACAAGCTGTGGATGGGACCCCCAATGTAAATCCACATCATGTCCAACTCAGCTCTACTACGAATGAAGCCTTCAATTCTCAATTTTCTACTGCATGTACTCTTGCTGATAAAGCTCCTTGGACCGAGTCCTTCTCCCAGGTAAACCTATAGACTCTTTCGATTTAAGCCATCCAGGTTATAGTTATTTCTGATATGGTGTTTATCTATATGTGTAGGTGCAGGCACAGATCAATAATATGAATTCTACAGAATTTGAGCCCAATGCCATGCGCCTTCATGACAATGCTACCTTACTGGAGAATCAGGCATTTTAATTACCCCATTCTTTGCAGAGAATTATAATTAAGTATTTAATTTGAGCTCAGAATTCTAATTATACTAATTGGGTTTTGGTTTGGATTTTGTTTTACAGGGTTGGGAGGACGATTTCTTAGACTTTCTCCTTGGAAATGAACCGAACCCTACTATACAAGCAATGAGTTGCATGAATTAGATTAAGTAATCTTCTAATTTGGATTCAAGTTTAATTTGATTTGGTTTGGTTTGATTAATTTTTCTTAGAAAATTAACTTAATAATAATAATTTGTAAAGGACTTTGGTTTTATTGCTTTTTGTATGGTTTGAAATATTATATATATGTGTGTCTATCTCTCTACTCAAGTCCACTCTTTCCATATACTTAATTTGCTCCATTTACTATTTCATTTCCATACTAAGATATTTCCTTTCTCTAAAACATAATTTTCAAAAAACTAGCCGTTGGAAATCTAAAAGCCACTATATATTTGTTTCAATACAAAATCTCATATTAACATTTTAATCTCTCTATCCAAGATTCTAAAAATCTCCATTGGATTTCTTGCTCAAGAACATATAAGATAGGGAAAAATCTTAATTGGATTTGTTCTTCAGATTTTTCTTAGATTTAGATTAAAAGAATGAATAATAATTCAAGTCGTTGTGCTGCTTGTAAGTATTTAAGAAGAAGATGTCCATCGGATTGTATTTTCTCTCCTTATTTTCCTTCTAATGATCCTCAAAGATTTTCTTGCGTCCATAGAATCTATGGAGCAAGTAATGTAGCTAAGTTGCTACAGGTAATCTATCATCTTTTTTTATTGATCTTATTAGTAAACTAAGCAAAATTAATTATAATAATATAATTAAGCATAAATAAATACTTTTATTTTTGGTGATATAGCAAGTCCCGATTCATTTGCGAGAGGTAACAGCAGATTCATTATATTACGAGGCAAAATGCAGAATCGAAGAGCCAATTTATGGGTGTGTTGGAATAATCTCTTTGTTATATCAACAAATACATGAAGCAGAAAACGAGCTTGCTAAAACTCAAGCTGAAATCGCACTACAAAATACTCTTTCTTAGACGCAAGAATCTAAATTTCAATAAGATTTTTCTCTACAACCAACTGAATCAGCCGACCAATCCAATCCTTCCAATGCTTTGCCTCCCTTTAGCTTCCCGTAGATTCCTTCCAATATATGCATGAATTTTTCTATTTTCAAAAGCAAATTTATTTTATTCCATATTGTACTTAAAATATTTTTTTCTATGAATCGAAATAAATTATAAGAATTCCCGAATATAACTATATTGCTACTAGAGTATATAGTATTACTAACGTTCATACAATGAACTTTTTTGTTTTTTTTTTTTTTTTTCTGTTAAGGCCAATTGTTAATCATTTGAAATAATCAATGATTATTAAAAAAAAAAACAAAGAAATAGTCATTTTTTTTTCCAGAAAAAGGATAATTATTTGAGGTATATACAATTTCAGTGATTTTACCGTTATAATTGAAATGCCACAAATTACATTTGGAAGGAATTTAAATATTTCTGTAATTTACTTAAATCTTATTGTCCAAATTGTTGTTAACTATCCTTAATTTAAGGTTTGTTTAAGAGGGAGAGTAAAGTTATTCTGCCCCTTCAAATTTTTTTTTTTAATTTAATAAAAAAATTTAATCCATAATCACACAATAGAGATAACTCTCTCTTATTAACACATCTTCCAATAAAGATTTAAAGATTTTCATTTGTTCATATTTTTTAATATAAAATATGATATTTATTGAGATAAATTAAAATTAAATACTAAAAATAACCATCAATATTGCACAATTTTACCTCAAGAATTCATCCCGTACTGAGGATAGCTTTACCTCACTATTATTGTTCGTTTGTATTATTACCGAAAAGATGATAGATAAAACAATTTTGAGATGTGTTGACAAACTAGTCGGTCTTAAAAATAATTTTAGAGTCGTCAACCAATTTCGGGACACCGATTTTAATTTTCAAGAAAAATGAATCCATTTTTAATTTTAAGGCACTGGTCAAAAATTTAGAAATCCGATTCGGAGAAAATAATTAAATTGCGGTACTATAAATTTACTTTCTACCCAATTTTATACCAAATTAAAACCAATTAACCCAAAAATATTGACTGCATGCAATCTACCTCTTTTTTTAGTTTCACAAATAGCATTTACCAAAGATTTAACTTCATCAAATATCATGAAATCAATTAAAATTTCATCCAAAGATAATATGCAGTCTGATTTGCATTAAGAATCAAAAAACGATAGTTCAAATATGATTGTATGAATCCATTTCTTAGATATTCCAAACAGAGAAACAAAATAGAGATTTTAAGCTTAAGACAGAGTGCCACATTTAAATTGATTTTTCATTTAACAAGAATAACAGTTGGAACAAAACTGCATACCTTAACCTTCTTAACTCAACTTTCAAATACATCATCATGAATTGAAAGTTTTTTTTATTTTAAAACAGGAGGCACTTAGGCAAATAAAGAATTGGTCTAGCTATCAATGAGCATTAGGGTAATCCAAATTTGCAACAGACAATGAAAAATGAAGATAATGAGCACTAATCGCAGAATCTTCCATGCAGATAGACTTAATATTCTGGACAACCTACCAACAGTAGATAGTAAGGCAGCCCCAACAAGACCAACAAAAGAAAAGTTTAAGACTACAAATAAGCCGGTGACTAATGCACAGCATTTAGAGCTACTGACTATAGTAGCAGTATTGTCCCACGACAATCTGGTTCTTGTCAAACAACAACTCAGTCCCTAAAACAATTTCACTCAAACAATCAGCAATTCCAACTCATTTGAGCCAACAACAACAGTCCTAACATATTCTGCCAGCACCAAACAAAAGCCTCAACAACATACAACATTAAATTGGAGCTATAATTTTAACAAACTAGAGGCAACTTTCTCAGACAGAAACAATGTAAAATGGACAAGATACGTTAGCATTAAAGGGTCAAATGTTCAATAAGAATTAGAGCATTCATCAACAATGAAATCATGACAGAAATAAACAAAGAATGTTAACACTATGTACCTAGCAACATTCAAATTCTAAACAGTTCAAGATTCTTAAAACCAGAATCAAAACAGAAACATTAAAGAAACAACACTAAATAATTCCAAACAGAAGATTCAAATAGTATACTAGTCTGGTTCCCTAATAAACAAATCCATATTGAAAGAGAAAGACAAGAAAAAAACAGCAAAGAGGAATACCTTACTTCAGGCCCTCTGAATTGATTTCAAAATATCCTTTCGGAAACAACTTCAATTACAATCGAAAGGGGAAGTGATGTTTACACTTAAAACTGATTCCTAATATCAACTTAGTTTTGATATTGGAATCAACAAGAACAGAAATAATGAGGGGATTGGCGACAGAATCCGAAAACCCCAATTTCTAAAATCCAAACCCTAAAATTCTTAACTGAGAAAACTCTTTCAATTGCTTACAGATTTTTTTGATTCTCGACTGCTCTCTCTCTCTGGAACCCTAGATTTTCGAACCACCGCTTCGAAGCATTCTCCTCCCTTTTGTAGGCAGTGGCCTCTCCCTAGACTTCGTCTTCAATTCCAATGCTGCTTCCTAATTCTTCGATCTCCTCTTCGCGGATGGCTCTGCTTCTTCAATTCCCTTTTGCCTCACGTCTTTGTTTCTTCGGTCTCCTCTACGTCTCTGTCTCTTCTTTCTCAATCCTCGTCTTCGTTCTTCATCCAGTTGCATCTGTTTTCTTTTCTTTCTTTTTATTTTTTCTTTTTGTTTAGTGATGGCCAAAATCGTTCCGACCTGAGATGCTGCGTTTCACTTATATTTTTTTTTTGCCTTCTGCTTTAGTGAATCGATGCCATTTTGATCTTAAATACCTCGTTCTGACTTAATTGAAACGGCGTTATTACTTACTGAAACGTCGTCGTTTTGGGGCGTCTGAAATCAGGGAATATAAATCCTGAACCAAATCAATTCTGGTTCGATTCAATTTTGTTTCTTTTTCCTTCCTTCTTTTCTTTAATTCCTTTTTCTACCCTTCTTCTTTCCTCCTTCCTTCAATCTCACCCTTTTCTTTCACAATTTCTCCCATCTTCTTTTATTTTCTTTCAAATTTCTCTTAAATACCTTCGGTTTTCTTTAAACATTTCTCTTTTAGATTTTGTAGATAAAAAATCGAGCGTCAACATCAGTGAAGAATATATACATAATATACAGGATTGAGTTTTTCATATTGAGTGTGTTGGAAAGACTTTAGTTTTTTTAGTAGCTATTCACTAAGTAAAAAATAAATAAATTGTTAACAAATATTTAAACGGAAAAAAAAATTAACCTGAAAAAAAATTTAGTCTAAATTTTGAATTTTGTGTTGAAAATAAATTTTAAAATATAAATGAATTTGTTACAAAAAATAAAAGTTGGAGTAAAAATTTATATTAGGCCATATCTAACGTCTTTAGTTCATTGGTTGCATGATATGTACTCAAACATTTTAGATGTTGAAATATTTTCTTCCCACATAATTTTTAGTCCCATTAAAGTGATGTACCTCTCTGTTTTTAGATCTGTGTCAAATTTTGGCACTCTAATAGACTTAATTTGATAATTTAATTTGAGCGGCTGTAATTTGTATAATGGGATATATATAACAAGGTACACCTTGATAAAAATAAATAAAAAAGTTCAAAATCATTAAAATAAGGAAAAAATGACTTTTAGGACAAAAAATTAAAAAATAATACTCTAAAATGTCATTTTTTTCTAAAACTTTATAGAAGGAATTCAATTAGTTTATGAAAAATTTGTGTAACTTTTTCAGCAATCTAACCTTCTCTTTTTTTGCGCCAAAAAATTACCAAATAAATTGCAATCCTCCCAAATTTTGACGAAAACTTTTTTCTTTGCTGATTCTGACCACGAAATACACGTGGATTCCATATGAAAATTGTCCGAGAACTCTTCTCTAACTAGATTTGCAACTAGTGAAATTTAAAAGCAACTTCAAAAAAAGTTCAAAAATTCGATGGAAACCTATTTAAACTTGTCGACGATCTAAATTATCGATAGAATCTGCCAAGGGATATGATTACGATTAGTTTCCTTGCATCTTCAAATTATTAACTAGATCTGCAACTAGTGAAATTTAAAAGCAACTTCAAAAAAAGTTCAAAAATTCGATGGAAACTTATTTAAACTTGTCGATGATCTAAATTATCGATAGAATCTGCCAAGGGATATGATTACGATTAGTTTCCTTGCATCTTCAAATTATTTCAATTTTGTAAACTCATTGTTTCGCTTTGTGTTCAGGCAAGGATAAAATAGTATCCAGAGATCTTCTATCAGTATTTTCATCTACTTCAGTTATCCAACATTAATAATAAGAACATCAGAAGACTCGTTATGGTATGGGCTATCGACCGGTACCATTCGTTCGTCAGTCAACTACAGGTGTTGGAGCACATCGGTGGATACATGATAGTTGAAGCTTTACAAGTTGGATTCTTTAATGTTGCTGATTTGCGTTCATATTTTGATTTTTTTTTATTTTTTATTCTTAAGTAATTAACTTGGTTTTAAAAAATAATGTTGTTTTTTTTTTCCTTTTTAAAGAAGATTTTAATTTCTCCATCATTTTAGCATATAAATATAAATTGAAATGAAAATATAATCTATTAGTGATTCTAAAATTCATAAAAAGTTTATAAAGTATAAAAATCTCGGATTCATTTCGTACCACACACTTTTATGTTGATACGTGACATGTAATATTTTGTTCAAATTGTATAGTATAGATTTTTTGTTCATTGTAATAAATGCTAGTAATCTACTGGATGACGGGTGTACCTTCCGCCAATAAAATAAAATCTCTCTTACAAAAAAAAAAAAATAGGAGTATATTTTTTTGCTGGTGGGTCATTTTTGAATTAATGATTGCTGAGGGGTCATATTTGGATTAAAGAAAATATAGGGCTGTTTGTTAAAGCAATGTCGTTATCTATCTTTGAGATATTCTATTTATTTACGCGAGTTGGAAGGATAGCTTTCCCAGCCTTGTTCAGAAAATATCTCAAACGCTTTTGAAAGTTTGACTCTGTTGTTAGGGTTTCTGAGTGTGTGGTTCGCAGTCTCCCAATCTTCGCTGTTCTTCGTTGATAGGTAAATAAACTCATTAGTCTAGAAGTTTTCGATTCATCCTGCTGCCTATTAGTTATAGATTCTACTTGGTTAAGAAAGGGAAAATCTAGTTTTTCGGTACAAATTAATTTTTTTTTTCTGATTTTCTGATATATGCTTATCGCATGCTTCAGATCTGGATGTTGTTTCTATAGATCTGTTATTTAGATCTTATTTTCTGTTCCGTTTTTGTTTGTTTTCTGGTGTTAATGTTCTATGTTCTTTTTTCTGATGCAAAACGGAATAGTTTTATACGCATGCTTGCAAGAAACTAGAATTCAGTTTGATTTTGTCGTTGTATGTACTTTTATCTTCTGAACGGTAACTGTAGCACAATATTTTTGTGATAAATGGAACCTTATTGGTATTAGATTGATATCAAATAACATGTTTCGCAGTTCACAGTAACTGCTTTATTTTGAATTGAATGGCTTTTAATTTCTTGTGCAACCTGTAATATGCTTTCGTTGTTGCTAGTTAGGCTTGTATATGCATTGAGATGTGGAGTGGATTCTTGAGTGCTGATTGCTGATGTAGAACATGACACGGGCATTTATTTTTTATGTGTTTTTATTGATTGAAGACTAATCGTTCTCAGGGATTATGAGGCCCATTTTCTGTGGTAACTTTGAGTATGATGCTCGGCAGTCAGAGCTGGAACGACTCTTTAGGCGATATGGAAGAGTTGAAAGAGTGGACATGAAGTCTGGTTAGTTTTTATTAATTCAGTTTCCCCCTTAATATTTCAAATAAGAGCTAAATTATTTGGATGATTATCTAATAGATATTGGTTTTTGGTCGAGAAACTGCTAATCTGTAACCTTCACTCCAGAAAGTTGTAGCTAAAATTTCCAAATGAAAATTGTTGAAAATTCTTATCTCAGTCGAGAAATTATGAGATGTCTGCTAGCTTTCTTTGATCTTTGGTAGGAAAAGAAATGAGAGTTTAATAATGGCTTATAACATATTTTTTTTTGTATTTAAATTTTTCATTTTATATGTGATTTAAACTGATTGATAACACTTATGATGGTAGCATCTGTTGTATGGCATTGGACTTGGATCCACTGGTAAGCTTAAAGTATTGTATTACAAGTTGGTAAAGGATGGAAGTGGGTTTTAATAGCAGAGTGAGATATTGTGGGCGGAAAATAATTTCAATTGTTCAATCTGGAATTTGATGAAGAAACCAGTTTTGCAATTTTTTAAGATTGGTGTATGTGGCCAAGACAGTTCAATGCCCTTTTTAATGAAGGATTTTTTCTTTAATAATGTTAGTTTCAAATGATTTTTATATTTCTGGGCCACATTGATTTGTAATAAAAATAAACAACAAAATATTGGCTTATTATTATGGTAAAGCAATTGAGAATAATATGCTGCGTGCTGAATATGTAAAATATCATAATTGGAAATTTTGCATAAACGTACCTTGGAATCGCCGGCTTGTCCTCCAGAAACAGCAAGCTACAGAGGTCAGATGTCCTTACATTAGTGTAGCCGCTTCTGCACGTGATGGCAAATCCTGAAGGCAGCAATCTTTCACTGTTGAGTTATAGTGGGGGTTAAGGATGTATTAACGAAAAAAAAGAAAGTGTGTTTTTTGAAGCATAAACCCCCATACTCAACATTTTCTTTGGCGCAGGATTAACTGGAAATTCTATACACATCCCGGCTAATGGATGGGCTCATCAGAATTCTGTTTCCTGCTGTGACGAGCTTCCTCTTCTTGATTTCAAGAAGAGTCACTCTGATCCGCTATGCAGAACCTTACCAATTTTCCTCAGACATATTGCCTTCCATTCCACATGAATTTTGCCCAGCCTTCAATTTCAGACATGTTTCAAGATAGAAACATTGCCGACCTCACAGCAGAGGCAGCCGATTAGATGGAGAAGGCATTCTATTTTCATTGACCCACCATGAGACATCCACATTCACTTATGGATTCTAGTTCCTTGACATCACTTAGTCCATTACACAAGGTCTGTTGCTACTTTTACTGGTCACTTAGTTTATAGATTTCACGAAGGTTGCCAAAATTTTATTCAAGGTGTGTTTCTACTTTTACTGATAAATTAGTTATAGATGTCATGAAGGCTGCCAAAAATTTATTCAAGGGCCAGATTGAAGGCGGTTTGTATCCTGCTATGTGAGAAAATGCCGTTACATGCTAAAGAATCCTTCCTGAGGACATTCTATTTTGTCCCCTTTTAGGGCATATGAGATAATCACAATTTTGTTTATTTCTTTATTTTTGGTATGTAGGTTTTGCTTTTATCTACATGGAGGATGAGAGAGATGCTGAGGATGCAATTCGAGGTCTTGATCGAATAGAATTTGGTCGCAAGGGCCGCAGGCTTCGTGTTGAATGGACAAAGGTAAACATCTGTTCTAGGGTGCATGATTTGTGGACATCAACCATTTCATAAGTTTATGACATATTCCAGCTAGATTGTAATGGTTTGTAATGTTGTTTTATAGCAAGAACGGGGCATCAGACGGCCTGGTAGTAGTAGTTCCAGAAGATCTTCAACAAATACTAGACCATCAAAGACCTTGTTTGTCATCAATTTTGATCCACATCATACAAGGACAAAGGACTTGGAAAGACACTTTGAGCCATATGGCAGGATAGTGAGTGTTAGGATTAGAAGGAATTTTGCTTTTGTTCAGTATGAATCCCAGGAGGATGCTACCAAGGCATTGGAAGCTACAAATATGAGGTTTATTTTCATATCCTGGAACATTCCTCCCTTACCATTTCTTAGCTACAATTGTTTTCTTCCTCTTGTTTTTAAAGGTGTGACTTGTGTTTTACTCTTCTTAATAGGTCTGGTCTTCGCGATTCTTATGACATAAATTCTAATGATTTGTTTTCCCCTTCCTGCCTATTTCTGTATGTGCAGCAAGTTGATGGATCGGGTTATTTCAGTGGAATATGCTGTAAGAGATGATGATGAAAGGAGAAATGGTTACAGTCCTGATAGAGGTCGTGATAGGTCTCCTGATAGGCGAAGCAATGATAGGAGGAGGTCTCCAAGTCCTTACCGAAGAGAACGGGGAAGTCCTGACTATGGCCGTGGCCCTAGTCCTGTTTCCTACCGCAAAGAGAGGGCTAGCCCAGACTATGGTCGCCGTCGCAGTCCAAGTCCATACAGGAGAGCTAGTAGGGCTAGCCCTGAATATGGCAGAGGCTCAACCCGGAGCCCTTACCGGAGAGAGAGAGATGGCAATGACCAAGGCCGCGCTTCTAGCCGTAGTCCTTACCGTGGAGAAAGAGCTGCTTCTGAAAATGGACGTGTTCACGGTGCCAGTCCTTATGGAAGGGAAAGAACTAGCCCAGACAATGTTCGTGACCGTAGTCGCAGTCCATATGGTAGACAAAGGGCCAACCCAGAAAATGGCCGCGGTCCCAGTCGCAGTCCCTTTGAAAGGGAAGGAGCCAGCCCTGAAAATGGCCGTCAGACCAGCCCAAATTCTGTTCCTGAAGAAAGGGACAGCCCAAATGGAGTTGAAAGCCCCCCCATGCATGAGAGATATAACAGGTGATGATTAATACTGAATTATTTTTATTCTATTGAATAGTTGAAATTCTGAGTCCATGTCTAAATATTTTTCTTATGCAGTCGATCTCCCCCAGCAGATGACTGAGATTGGGAAATGATAGCTCCTGGTTGTGTTGATCATGTTTCGGTGGGAACTATTTGGCAATCTTGAAATTTGCTCTGTACGCTTTACATGATAAATGCCCTGCCAACTTGTGCTCTTTGTTCTGTTATGTAGGGAATTATCCAGTGATAGTATGTAGTTTTATTCAATGCCCAAAAAAAAGGAACCTGTGTTCTGTAATTGTTTTTGGATCTATAAACCATCGCAAGAAACATTACAGCGGATGATGTTAATGATTTGTTTGAATGTCTTATTTTCTTAGTTTTAAGTTTTTGCCTGGTAGGTTTACTGTATAAGAATTAGTGCAGTTATTAATGATCAGATTCTATGGTCAGTTTTTGTTTTACAACTCGAAACAAACTTTTCTTGTTTACTTAGAAGCTTAAACATCGTACGGATGAAATCGTTAACAGACCTCGGAAGTATTTTTCTAGATATAACTCCGCTTAGTAGCTAACGCAGAAAACAAAGGTTTCTAATTTTTCAGTGATATCGTATGTTGCTCTACAAAATTCCTTCGAATGTAACGATGGTTTTGTGCCTTGTTTACTCTTTTGGGTTTTTTGGATCAATGAAGAGTTTCTTTTAACTTCTCTTAAAAAAAAAATGAGCAGCTTATTAT
This sequence comes from Croton setiger, assembly GCA_948099555.1. Taxonomy (NCBI): domain Eukaryota; kingdom Viridiplantae; phylum Streptophyta; class Magnoliopsida; order Malpighiales; family Euphorbiaceae; genus Croton; species Croton setiger. Next base: position 24,560 of record CANUEY010544663.1, read on the forward strand.
GCATACTACAGAGATCAGGTGGGCTTCCCCAACATAGGTTGAGAAAACATATTGTAAGTAGCGAATCATGGGCCCTTTCTAAACTAGGCTGAAAGCAAACGTAGCAGGGAACTACCGTAAGTAACCTAGTAGCCTGATTCTGATTAAAAAGGAAAAATTAAAATCTTTAATTGATTGTTTTGATGTGATTAGATCAGTAATGAAATTATTATTGAGAATGATTAGTGATTACATCCGCTTAACAAACCAAACACAGTCCACTGTCGATAATTTTCACGTTCGAATTTTCTTCTCTATCAAAAAAAATAGACAGATTAAAAATGTCTTCTAAAAGAAGGATTGAAAATGGAAATAGAGGGGTAACAGAAACAAGTTGGATGTCCAAGTGGGTTGGTCTTTCATTTTGCCGATCATGGGCCTCTTGCCTAAATTCTCCCGACCGTTCAAAATCAACCTCCAACAGTGCTATGTTTGGGTCCCACTTCATGCAACTTGCTTTTTCAGACCCATCCTTTCAAATTCAGTTCCCACCGCGCGTCTGCCTTAGACCTGCCACCCAATTTGCATCCACATACATACACATTAACCAAATTAATGATAACGTAACCCCGCTCGAAAAAGAAAATATAATAACGTAATCAATAATGTTTGGTCGTCCTGCGTAATCTAGTGGTAGACAAGTTTACTTAAGACTGAAAATCTTGGATTGGGTACCCCATTTTCTCTCCTCTACATCTACGGTGACAAAAATATAATCAACAATATTTAAAAACCGATCAGCTTTAAAAAAAAAATGTTACAGCCAGGTCTAGTTTTACATATTTCAGTCAAACTATATCAACTATTTTAAATAAAATTTATAAATTCGAGTAGAGTTTTATGTACAATTATAGCATAGTCATTCAATTTAATCATTATATTCAGTAAAATTAATTGTATTTTTTTTAAACTAGAAAATTAATTGTATTACTTGAATATTAACTATACAAAATTGATATAAAATCTTAAAAATTAAGATTTAATTTTGTATTTTTTTTAAAAAAAAATACAAGTTTGATTTTTAAAAATATATTGGAAAAATATGTTATCAGTTATAAAAAGGAAAAATTAAAAATGAGAAATTCCAATTAAACATCGTGAAGTGCTCCTGAAGAGGTTAAAATCCTCTGAGGCAATTATTTATTCCTTTGCTAGTTGTACATATTTACATCAGTTTTTTTTTTCCTTTTTTCTCTTTTTCTTTCGGTTTTCACCTTCAATTTTTCTTACATCATTCTGTTGTTTGCTCCTTGCTCTTGATTTTATGGAATTTGAAATGGCTAATTTGCATATTGAGGAAGAGGAAGAAATTGGATTAAATATCCAACCAAATCTAGGGGTCATAGTTACTTTTGAGCATTGTTTTCTTTGCTCTTTACTGACTTCCGCCAATGTTAATTTGCCGGTCATGCATCGGACTCTAGCTAACCTTTGGAGACCCTTCAGGGAGTAACCATCATTGAGCTTGTGTCTAAGCGTTTCTTATTTCGTTCTTATTGTGAGGTAGATGCGGATAGAGTGGAACTTGGGGCTCCCTGGATCTTTAACCGACATTTGTTGGTCTGACATCATTTGTGTGACAACGAGTACCCCATAGAGGTCTAGTTACAGTCGGCAGATTTTTTGTGTACAAGTACATGATCTACCATCGAGATATATGTCTGTTGAGAATGCGACGGGGTTTGGGAATCCCCTTGGTTTGTTCCTGCAATATGATACGTTTGGCATTACTACGGGGCAAAACAATTATATGCGGTTGTGGGTGTGTTTGGATGTTAAGGCTCCGTCGAAGCATTGGAAAAAAGTGGTGAGCCATCTTATTGGCTTTTGTGGTATGTACGTCTTCTTGTCTTTTTTTATTTGTGTGGTAGGTTAGATCACTCTAATTCATTCTGTGAGCTTCGACTTCAAATCCCTCGTGATGCTGTTGTTCTCTGGTTGGACAATCGAATTCAGGTTGTGCTGAGGCATTTTATGCATACAGAGAGTAATTGGCTTAGGGCTCAGGATGGATCCCAAGGTAGGGTTGCAGTGCCTATAGTTTTTGTTCCACCGGTCCAATCGGATGTTGAACCAACTTATGCTCCGAGTCTGACTATTTGTAATGGCTTGAATGGATCTTCGGGAGAGGATACAAGCATGTTGGAGCAAGAGGATCTCGCAGCTATAGAAGATAGTAGAAAAAGGGCTAGCAAATTGAATATGTGGTTGTTGGCCCGAAAAATGATCTTCTTTCCTCTTCTTTTGGTTCTGGTTTGGCTTCCCTTTTGGGTCCGGCGGGCCAAGCAGTACTTTCAAGTAGTGGTGGCCATAAGCGAGAAGTTGAAAAAACAGGTGGTTTTGGACCAGGGTTAATCAGAACGGCCTCGAACCGAAATCAAAAAGACTGGACTGAAACCGCAGGAGCGGCAGTCTAGCTCAGGTTCAAATATTTTCTGAACCGTGACCCTTCATGAACCGGAATTGTCAGTTAACCGTCCAAAAAACCGTTGGTTCCACTTGAACCGCCGACTAACCGGCTTGCCATGAACTATCGGTTAATCGGCTCGTGACGTACCGCCGGTCACCGGTCTGGTACCGGTCTCAGCCCTGGCCGTGACCATCTCTACTTTCAAGTGAAGATTCATGCTTCAGGTGGGACCAGTTTGTGGTTGTTGCTGGTTGCTGGTTCATGCATTATGGTTGTGTTGGATAGTTGATTGCACGCTGGTTTGTTTTTGTTTGATTTGGGTTAGTGGTTTGTGTATTATATGGGTAGGTGGGGTAGGCTTTGCATGCTTAGGTCTTGCATGCATTTGTTTTCTTTATTTGGTTGTTCTGTCTTTTGTTTTTCTTTGTTTGTTGTGGTTTTTGTAAACAGGGGATGCTGGTTTTTTTTTTTTTTCTATTTTTCTTTTACTTGTTTTTAGCTCTTAGCCGTGACCATATTTTGACTAGAGAGGGCTTGCTTTTGTTGTCTCCCGCTCGCATAATTACTCCGATGCTAATTTGTTAATGTATGATTTACTTCTTTAATGAATGAATTTGTCCTTTGGATATTATTATTTACATAATTATTTTCTGTGAAAATTAATAAAATGATATAATGTTTTTAAAATAAAAAATTATTTTAAAAATATAAATTAAAAAGAACACAAAGATAAAACTATAAATTTTCTTAAAAAATTTAATAAAACTTTAATGTTTTAATTCGTGACGTAGGAAAAGGAGCCCGTAACTAGAAAAAAAAAAGGAAATCAAGTTGTAAAATGAGGATGTTGTGTATAATGGTTTGGACCCCAGATGTAGCAATCAATGTTGTCACACCGCAGGAAACATCAATAAAAATAGAGGACCCAGATCTTTTAATCATTGACCGTAGGATAGTACTACTTTTGTACAGTTGTCACCATCTTAATCATCCTAGCCTTTGCTCCCCATCAACCGGTATATTTCAACTTCTCGCTTATGTCATCATTGACACGTTTCGATCCTCCGTGAACAAAACCAAAATCTCATACAGAAAAAGCGCGAAACTGCCACTACTCATAAATTTATTTTCTTACTAAAATCTAATTTAAAATAGAAAAAAGAAAATATATTACATCGATGAAAATCATAAAATAAATTGATATGCATAATAAGATTTAATTTTAAAAATACCATTTCTTATTTAAAAATAAAATAAAATAAAATGTTCAAAAGCATTTATATCATAATACTTGTATTATTAAACTTTTTATAACTCGACAACTAGTAATAAAACGGCTTTTGTAAGATATTAATGTTTATATGTAGCAATGAAATAGTTTGATCGATTTAATCAAACTATTAAAAATTCATGAATTGTTAGGAATAGCATATAAATGTGTGTGTGAAAAAATTAGGGTATTATATTGAAAGTTTGGATTAGAAAAGCAAAGGAAACCTACAAATTCCTGGCATTCAAATCTGAAAAAGCTTATAAGCAAAGCTTTTATCGTCTCTTTCCCCTCTTTTTCCATTGTGATGGACACTTTTCAATTTTTATGACAATCTCAACTAGTTCTTATTATGCTTTAAATGAGGTAAGCAGGGACCTCACTTTTATGTCTTGCTTTCTCATTTTATTCAAATTCAATATTCAATTACTATTTCCAATTTAATCAACCCATAATTTAAGGCCTTCAAAATGGATATTTAAGATCTTTCTTATACTCCAACTTTTTACTTTTTATTACGTCTTCTATTTCATTTCACCTTCCACAAATTTAAAGTACGGTTGGTGCTCCTAAAAAAACTCTAAAACATATAATTAAATATTTTTCAAATTCAAAAATATTTTAAAAATTACTTTAAGTAATGCCAAAATAAAATCCTCTAAAACAAAAATAGAGATTAATAAAGGGAGCTCTAAATAATTAGCTCATATTTAGATATTTAGGGTAGAAATTAAAAATAGTACTAAACTGACAAAAAATATGTAGTGTTTTTTTAGTATCGTTTGCTTTGCTATATTTAAAGTGTGGTGTCCAATTTTTTCCTTTTTTTTTAAAGAAAAAGACAGGTGTTCATATAGATTTAAGACTTAAAAAGTAAATAACCCGTCGGGTACGGCAAACTTTATGGCATATCACCGGAGAATAGAGGAGGGGACACTATCACACGTGTAGAAATTACCTTAAAATTATGTGTAACACGTGCAAACAAAGACTGTCCCTTGTCCTTTTCTGCAGTTAAGGGCCAAATGGGAATGTGTCTTTTTAGCAAAGAAGACAACGCACACAACAAAACAAAGCAATGTCCAGACTTGCCTTTATTTAAAGGGATGTTTCCCTAATTTTAAAATAATTTTTTTTTATAAATATTTCTTATCTAATTTTTATTAACTTTTAATTATATTTATTAATCATGTTTAATTTTTTTATATCTAATTTAAATAAATAGCATAATTTTTTTCAATTTACATGTTAATTCTCATTTCAATATAATACTAAAACAAAATATATTATATAAATTTAGAATTATATATCTATTTTATTAGCTCATATATATTTCAAAAATAATTTAGTATAAAAAAATTATTTTATCTTAGATCTTCTATCCATCTATATTATATATAAATATAAATTTAATCAATTAATTACTATAAATAATTATATAAACACAACTTTTAAATTTAATTAATTAATTATTATAGATAATTATATAAAGAAAATTTTTATATTAGCAAATGATTTTAAATTTAATTAATTATTATAAATAATTATACAAAGACAACTTTACACTCGATAATATAAATTTTATAAAAGTGTTTTAGACGAAGCGAAATGACCCATTCTCACGTTTATATGTACTATAGATAAGCTGTTTAGGTGTGTATTTTTTTTTTTTTTTTCTAAATTTATAACAAGGAATTTTAAAGTAATGTGGTAATTGTAATTTTTCAAAAACTGCATTTTTGTTAGAGAAACACCCCTAAATAAATCTTATTATATTATAATAATAAAGGAAAAAGATAAATTCCAAAAAGCAATTTATTTCTATTTAATCTTTGAACAAAAATATATTGTACTAATTGTAATTAACTGACAATTGAGAAGATAATCTTTAGATAACATCCATAATCTTTTTGACTCCATGTAATATGAACATTAAGCTTATCGCTAATTAACAACTTTTTAAACATCTTAATCAAAAGTGATAAGAATGACAATATATAATCAAAACTTAAAAAAAAATCGGTCTAAACAAAGAGCTATGTTTATTCGTTGTTAAAGCCTTATTGGCACATGTTATTAACGTTTAATCAATTTATAAGAACATACAAATTATTTTGTTATATTCGCAGAATTTTTTGAATAATAAGCTCTTTTAATTATTTGTCTCTTGGCTTTAATTGTCTTATTAATACTAGCTCACAAAAATAAAACCATAGTTGAGCTGTCGTTTCTCTAAAATATATAAAGTGAAAAGGGCAGTTATTAATAAGGACAATATGAAAAATTATAAGCTTATAAGCTGTTTTTATTGTAAAAGATGGTACTGAATTCACATTGGTATCACCTATTACTTTCCGCGACGTATGGAATAATGGGTTTAGATTGTGATTAAACTGAAGTCACTACTTGTTTTCATATTCATAATATAGTTAAAAAATAAGTCACACGCTTTTTTGTTCTCTCTTTCTCACCACTAATTCCAATATCCAATTCTAGTTCTAGTGATAAATGTAATATAATATAATTTAATTTAAGAAAACACTGATTTAAATCTCTCACCATAATCCATTCATTCAAATAACTTGGAACTATACTTACTTGCATTGTGAGGAAAATTTGAGTTATTTACTTTCTGGAATTATTCATTTTTGGAAACTAAATGTTAAATTTTTCTTAATTAAGTTTAATTTTATAAACCAAATGATAATTAAAAGAAATCATTAATTTTTATTTTAATTAGGGTGAAAATAATTATGTTCAAAATATAATTATGTTATTGTTATACATCAATGGAAAAGAATTTTGATATTATTCAAAATATAATATCCAATACATCTAAACTAATTGGTATTATTTTCATAGCTTTTGATTTTGATAACATTATATCAGTGAAAGGTTTTTATTTTTAATTTGAAGAGAGCAATATAATATCAAAATAAATAGGAGAATTATTTATTTCTTAAAAAAAAAAAAAGAAAAAGAAGAATTATTAGTATTGTGTAGGAGGTTCTATGCATAGTCAAAATTAGTAAGCAGAAAAAGAAAGGTTTATGTTCTCTGGGCAATGTTTTGCATGCAGCTTCATTTGTAGTTAGAATTTTTAGTTCACACTCTAAACATAATATAAATATACAACTTAATTACTACTTCCGTTATTTAGTAGTAAATCAACTTCCATTTGTAACAAGAAGGGTCTAAATTTTAACTTCAATGTGTAACAAGAAGGGATCGCAGGAGTCATTTTAATGTAAAGTTTAATTTTTCAACCTCCAATAGAAACCAAAATAAAATTTGGTTAACATTATTCATTTTTAACCGTTAGCCATGACTAAACTGAAATTTTTCAATCTCACACTCAATTTCCGTTCAGTGTGAATAGAGCAAATATATTATACTAAAGCAAAACTCTCTTTTGAGAAATCTAAATATTATCTTAATTTCTATTGGTCATCCGACCACCAAAAATAGATGAAAACAATTCAGAAAGAAAATTAGATTAGTCTACTCAATATCGTTGCCCGATTCATTTACTTTCTTGGCCACTATTTTCAAAGAATTTAGCATCTATGTTAATTTGTAAATCTAAGATTAGTCGCCTAATGATATTGGTTGTCGTGGTGGCTATCAGACTATAGTGGTATGTTTGAAATAGTTATAAGCCTTTTTTTATATATTTTTTAAATAAAATTTATATTTTTGTTAAAAACATAAAATAATTTTTTTTAAAAAAAATATGTCTGAGAAAAATTGAACTGCTCCATACACCTAACTCAAAAAATGAAAATTGAATTTTGAGTTATTTTTTAATTTAATCTTTAATAAAAGTTAAAGATAAAATGATATTTAAAAAATTATATTTTGGTTCGTGTTTGAAATTGAAAAATTGCAATTTAGAGCAAAATAACTATCGATGAAAGAAAATTAAAATTTAGACCTTTCAGTAAAAGGAAGTTGAAATTTAGACTTATTCTAGTTACAAATTGAAGTTCAAACCTCTTATAATTATACAAAATGAAGTTGAGGACCATATGTGAAAATTAACCTCAAAATTTTAATTGGATGATGGTAATACAAGTTACCTTTTAGTGCTTCTGATTGCATCTTTTTGCTATCTTTTATTTTTCTTTGTCGTGAATTAGGGTATATTTTCCAAGACAAATTTCAACTCCCAAAGAAAAGAAAACCCTATACAAATGGACATATCCCACACCGAAAGTGAGTTTATAAAAGACAAGTTTTTTTTTTTAAAAAAAAAAATTCAGCAAAAAAGGAAATTGTAGGACTATAATTTACAATGTCTATGCGCTAATTAATCACTTTTATTAAATTTCTACTCTATTCAGTGCACTGTTATCACTTATTCAATATATGTCAGAGCTATCTTTACTGTACGTACACAATATTACATGGTTTGAAAAAAATTCTTCCCAGAGCATGGAAATGGTGATCTTTTGAAAAAAAAAAAAAATTAATTTTCTGAACATGTGGAAAGGAATTAAGGAAGAATTTATAATACACGTTTGAAGTGCCAACAATTGTCCGTATGTTCATAAATTTTGATTTTTGACAGATGAAAGGGTCAAATCAACGGGTTTATTAATTCCCTGGTCAGAAAGAGGTCAAACCCCGTTTTAGGGTTGATCAATTCTATTCTAATAATCCACGAAATTGTGTACCTACCACACCACTTCTCGACTGCTCAATTTGCAGTTGTAAAACTTAGACTTCCATTTCCATTGTTGACTTTATATCTTTGTTTGTGGACTTGGTGCCTATACTCTTTTCCAATATGCATAACTATTTTTTTTATTTTTTCTAACATAATTATAATACAGTGATGTATATAAATATAATGTCCACATTTTTTTTTTTAAATAATAACATTATAGAAGGAAAAACAAAAACAGAATACATATGAATTATAAATTTTTAAAATTTAATGTTTATAAATATATTTTAAAAATTTATTAAAATATTTATTACCCATTCATTTATGTGCTCTCAACATCAAATAATGAAAAAGAAAATAAAAGAGATAAAAAAAATTAATTAGAATTCACATGTCTCCCATTATTTTATCACTTTTCTCATTTTATCAGAAAATTTCTTTGTTTCCACACTTGTTGTACATACAAAAATTAAAGTGCATGTAATAGTATTGAGAGCTGACTACTTCAAGTGGTTAGTTCTAATCATTTTGATAATCTCATTAGTTCTCACTTTTCTCATATATTGTAAGAGAGCAATATATATATATGTGACGTTAGTTAGTTAAAAACAGAGCTTGGTCTCTGGATTGACCAAATCACTAATTTACTGAAGCTATTTAGTGGAATTATAGTGGTTAATTTTAGCTTAGAATAAATCAGGATATACGGCTCCTTTGGACTGACCTTAATATAAAAAACAAAATAAGTAGCACACTATTAAGATTTTACAAAGCCGTCCATCCTCTCTCCTCCAAAAAAATAAAATACAAAATTTTTAAGCTGGCAATTGGCAATAGCAAAATTCTATTTTGTCTAGCATTGATGGGCCCCCAATGGGCTCTGACAAAAAAAATTGGGTCCGCGACCAACACGAAAATTTTGTCCTCGTCACAAGAAAAAAATAAAAAATACGAGTATTAGAGTATTCTTCCATAAAACATAACTGAAAGCTTCCAAAGACTAAATTTGACCTCTTTCTATCTAAAGCTTAATCTAATCTTAACACTAATCTTTAGTATAATATGTAAAAATCTTATAAATTTTTTTTTGGAAATACGCATGATTATTATTATTTATAAATGTAATCTGAAATCTTAGTTATCGATAATTAAGATTAGAGCATTAGCAACTCTGCTGGCCAGCAATCACTAAGAGACATTAAAGTGGGTACAAAAAAGAGATGAATTTGTGTGAAATTCAAAGCCAAAAACCCTATAAAACCCGTCACCACCCTCTCTTCTGAAGCCCCCGGGTTTCTTCAACTCTCTCTCTCTATCTTTCTCTTTCTCGCTCTAGATTCTTTTCCTCTACAACGCAAAAAAAATAAAAAAAATTAACAATAACAATGTGCCAGCTACACACTTCTTCTCCTCCTCCTCTGTCCTGTAAATATTGCCAAGATTCAATCAAGGACCCTGAGCCCAACATTTTTACCCCATTTTTGAACCCTACAACCGTAAGCCCAAAGCAAAACAGAGAAACCCATTTCTCTGATGGTATCAGAGAAGTTATTGCCATTGCTAAAATTGCTCTTCCTATGATACTTACTGGTCTTTTACTCTACTCTCGTTCTATGATTTCTATGCTCTTTTTGGGTCGTCTTGGTGAGCTGGCTTTAGCTGGCGGGTCTCTTGCTATTGGGTTTGCTAATATTACTGGCTATTCTATTCTCTCTGGCCTTGCCATGGGAATGGAACCCATTTGTGGTCAAGCTTTTGGTGCCCAGAAACATACTCTTCTTGGTCTTACTTTGCAAAGAACTATTCTTTTACTTTTATTAACTTGTATACCTATTTCTTTTCTTTGGCTTAATATGAAGACAATTCTTCTTTTTTGCGGTCAAGATTTGGCTATTGCTACACAAGCACAGTCTTTTCTTCTTTTCTCTCTTCCTGACTTGTTTGCTCAGTCTTTTCTGCACCCGCTTAGAATTTACCTTAGAACTCAATCTATAACCTTACCTTTAACATTTTGTGCTACTCTGTCAATTCTTCTGCATATACCCATAAACTATTTTCTCGTTACTTACCTTAATTTAGGAATTAAAGGTGTTGCTCTAAGTGGGGTTTGGACAAATTTCAACCTTGTGGCTTCTTTAATCATTTACATCCTTGTTTTCGGCGTCCATAAAGATACGTGGGGAGGGTTTTCGACGGAATGCCTCAAAGAATGGAAAAAACTCTTGAACTTAGCAATCCCAAGCTGTATTTCTGTTTGTCTCGAATGGTGGTGGTACGAAATCATGATTCTGCTATGTGGGTTGCTAATAAATCCAAGAGCAACTGTTGCTTCAATGGGCATTTTGATTCAAACCACTTCATTGATTTACATATTCCCTTCTTCTTTAAGCTTCAGCGTATCAACAAGGGTAGGTAATGAATTGGGTGCTAACCAGCCCAAAAAGGCAAAACTTGCAGCCATTACAGGGCTCTGTTGCAGTTTCTTACTGGGCTTTTTAGCAGTTAGTTTTACAATTATGGTAAGAAAAATTTGGGCAACCATGTTTACACAAGATAAAGAGATTATTGGTTTAACATCACTTGTTTTACCAATAATAGGATTATGTGAGCTTGGAAATTGTCCGCAGACAACAGGCTGTGGTGTACTAAGAGGGACAGCTAGGCCAAAGGTAGGAGCAAACATAAACTTAGGTTGTTTTTACCTAGTTGGGACGCCAGTTGCTGTATGGTTAGCATTTTACGCAGGTTTTGATTTTGAAGGGCTATGGTTAGGCCTTTTGGCTGCACAAGGGTCTTGTGTGGTTACTATGTTGGTAGTTTTGGGTTGCACAGATTGGGACTCTGAAGCCCAGAGAGCTAAAGAGCTGACGGGAACTTTACCAGACAACCAACAAAGTGAAGACAATAAGCCATCTAAAACTGAAATTAAGGATCCTGATCATAATAATAATTATAACCCACTACCAGTTTAATTTAAATTTTTTTTTTTTTGAATTTTTGCCCTAAGCTGTACAGAGGAGGTCAGGAGGAGGAGGGGGGAGAAATAGAGAAAAGGATATGAAATTTTGTCCTGTTTCTATTTTATGATCTATTCGGGGGTATTTCCTGCTACTTCCAGTGAAATTCAATTTCGAATTAAAAATTAACCCCAAAAACAATGAGGCAAACCCATTTAAATGTATGAAAGTACAATTGAAGATCATGGGAAGAAGCAGCAAAAACAATAACCCACCGTTTTTATGTACTGTACCCTGTTTGTTAGAATTATATATATATAGAGTCAAAATTCAAAGTACATTGCCACTATTATTATTATTATTAATTTTTTTTTTTGAATTCATATTCTATTTGGAAGTCAATTATGGAAAAGCATACGATAGCTTAATTTTAAAAAAACGAAGCAAAATAATAACGTTGGTTCAGAATCCACATGTAAAAATTCCCACTAATTTTGAGCTTTTTCAGTCACTTACTAAATCAGGTTCAGGCTGCACTATACTACTGCATCTGCATGCATGCACATCAACCAAGCTTTTTCAAAAGTACTAGTGCGTCTTGTACAATGTACAATCATATTCATATATACTTCTCTCACCCTATCATACTATACAAAATATTGAATAAATAGTAACTGTTAATAAAACATTAAAAATGAAAATTAATTTTTTATTAAAAATATGTTCAAATTGAAAAGCAGGGCCTTCATGTTATACATAAATAACATCACCATTTTCTTTTCTAAATATGAGACGAGTTTACAATTACTTTTCATTACATCACTCTAATCATGTTCTTATAAGTACTGATTTCTTTTATTTAGCTCATACATACTTAAAGCAAATAAATAGTAAGTCAACCATGTAATATATATAGAATAAGAGAAGTAGAGTGGCAGGCAGAGTATCACAAAAGGAAGGTGCTCATACAATTTCGTTTTTTTTCCTGGAAAAATAAAACAAAACAAAATACTGCACTTAAAAAATGTTATATACATATATAAACGATTCAATTAATCATAATATAAAATACATTTTGATAACTTATTTTAAACATAAAAAAAAAAAAAAAGTTGAAATTTGTCCTGAAGCTAAAAACAATGAAGGGATTTGTTACATTTGTAAGTAGAGTATATAAAAATGTTAATTTGTGTTAATATGTCGGTTGGTTAAGCCCTTACGTACAGGACGACTCGCCGTTTCGAGCGGCCGGCTGCCTAATCACGAGACGACCAAGTCTCTCTCCTCTGTTTCTCAACAAATTTTCATTCATCCATAGATTAATTAGAGAGAATGTAATAAAATTAATAACTATCCTATTAAAAAGTACTTAAATCTGGAATTGGAATCTATTAATGGTGATTAGTAATTACGCAGATGCTTTAAAGTGATCGAAAATCAAGAGAGAAAAGGAAAAAAAAGTTCCCAAGTTGCAGTAAGTCAAATATATTTGATAGATTCAAGAGTCATACTGAAGACTCTTTCAAAAAATTATACTGAATTCCACTTATTTCATAAAATCTCTGTTCCTTTTAATGCAAATATATAGATATATAAATGTGATTAGGATTGGACCATCAAATCTATAATCTTATTGGAATCAAACTTTCATTGGAATTTTCTACGAGGTTTATGCCATTATACCTTAATAATGCTCTTACTGCTACCTTAAATCTAGAATAATAATGGTTGACCTGACCACACTTCTTTCTTAATCTTTATTATCATTACTGCTACTATTACGTACTACTAACTTTAAATTTAAATTAATCCTAACATATCACATGTATTGTGTTTGTGGACTCAATAATTTAAATATATACAAGTATGAAGTTCATTGGAAATGGAAGAAATATTTGATAATTTCAGCAAATAAATGGAGCAAATCTGTCGAATACCCAATTTAAGGGGTGTGCTCCATGGAATTGGACTTATAGAAGGGAAGAGTACGCAGCCGGAGAATATTATAATTAAACTCTCTTCTTCATATAAATATATACTTAAATAAGCTACATATAATGTATTCGCGAAGGTCAAATAGGAATAAACATTGTATAATATTTATTAACTTTATTTTATACTAATGTCAAATCAATAAAAAATTTAATTTTAATCTTAATTATTATCTTAATGATATACCATTTAAAAAGAGCTTAATTATATATATAGTTAAGACATCGAATATCTATTTTTCTTCATTTCACAATGATCAAATCATTACGTTTTTTATGTGGATCGGAATTTACTTGATAAGAAATTTCGCTATTTTAGAGTCATTATAGTTGCGGCCGCCGTTCATAGGGCTTTGGTTGCCGGCTCCCCTATGATCAGGTCAACAACCTCCTTGACCTTCCATAAAAAAATTAAAATGAAATCATGTAACTTTGTGAGAGAGATTCCAATTAATAGTGCTTATTTTTTATCTATTATCATTAATTAATTATATGCTGATTTGTCATTGGATTAGTGCACATGATAGATTGAGTCTATATAAAAGTCAAAGGGTTGTTGTTGCTAATGTGTATAATACAATATAAACAGAATTTATAGAACTCAGTAACATACTATATAATAATTGAGGTAAATTTAATAAATTAGCTTAAGTTATTTTGTTTAAAAAGTAATTCAACTTAACTTAGTATAAACTCAAATTAATAAACAAATGATGATTTTTAGGATTAGAATTTTCGATATGGTATCAGAAGTATGACACCGAAGTTGAATAATTTAATATTGAGAGGACAAAACATAAAAGAAAGCTAAACAAACAAAGTTAACTTTGACTAATGACTCCCTGATTCTCAACATTTACCTTCAATTCAAGAGTGAATTTACTTGAGCATTTAATTTATTTTTTAAAATTTTGAAGAAAAAAAAGGGAAACTTTCTAGAAAGTTCTTAGGGAGTGAAGACTATATTAAGTTACTAGTTCCACTTCAAATGAAACAAGCGATAGTCACAAAGAACAAACTCAATTGAAATATTGTTAAATGCAAAGTTTAAATTAGTAATAAACAATTTAAAATTGTTCTATATATTTGTCTTACCTAGCTGTCCACCAACAATATGAAATTCAAATGCTTGTAATATCGCGCATTTAGCGTTATCTAATTGATTGTCTGATAGATAAATTATGTAATTCTATATTTTCATTTAATAAAATTGTTCAATTTAGTAAAAATAACGTTATTAAATTCTTGGAATCAATTTTCCATTAAATAAACTTTGTTCAATTTTCAAAAAAAAAAAAAGTCATTTATAGTTGAAATTATGTTTGTTTTTTTATAATATCCTTATTGAATATTAGACGAAAAAGTCTTCAAAATATTAATTTGATAATCATTTAAAAAATAAGAGCAATAGTGATAGTAGGTGTAGTATTTCAATACTATATTTGATAACTATGTACCTAAATTAAATAAGCGTAGTATAATGTTAGAGATATTTGCAATTCAGGCCTTTTTGATTTACAAACCTAATGAATCATTCCTATTTTTTCAATATTATTCATATATGTATGTAATTTAATATTAACTTGTTAAATAATACTCATTTATTTCTATTTAAAATTTATTTTTTTGAAGAAATTTAAGAATTACATTAATTTTATTTTATAATTTTGGAAAGACATTAATATATTTTCACACTTAAGTTAAAAGTATAAAAAATAGAGATGAATTGAGTAATTGATAAAAAGAAAAGGATATGTTGTGTATATTATTAAAAAAAACCTTCGGAATTGAAGAAAGCAATAAATAAAGGTAGGCAGATCTTGGTAAAATAACCCTTGGCCTTGGGGTCTCAACCCACCTCTTTGGAGTAGCCAAGCATCAAACTTTGAAACATAATTAATTTTCTGTTTCTGACTCATTTCGATATCCCAAAGGCTCTTCCCCCTAAAATCAATATGTATATTCTTCTTCTGATTTTATAAGATTCACTCATCATCCCTTATGAATATTCATTATTCACCCATGAAGATTCTGATTGCGACTAATCTACACTTACATCAATTTG
Organism: Croton setiger; assembly: GCA_948099555.1. Classification (NCBI taxonomy): domain Eukaryota; kingdom Viridiplantae; phylum Streptophyta; class Magnoliopsida; order Malpighiales; family Euphorbiaceae; genus Croton; species Croton setiger. Next base: position 39,961 of record CANUEY010544663.1, read on the forward strand.
ACCAACATATATTTATATATATGCATTATTCTTAATTTTAATATTTAATTTGATGGATGTATGGAGTAATAAGGAATCAATTTGTGTATCTCTTTGGATTAAGAAAGAGCCGGAATTATTTGGTTTTCTGAAGCTTTTACGTACCAAAACATGCAATATATGACGTGGAATGGCTCTACAATGTCGCGAAATTAACTGCATTTTTTTATATTATTATTCTGTTCATTTTGGAGGTCATCCCCGCATATTTATATATATATATATATATATATATATATATTATGATGTTGGTTCTAAGTCTTGACATTAATTTCAATATGTTAAGTTTGTAAATTTTGATAATGTATTTTAAATTAGAAACAGATTTATTTGTGGTGTTAAATTTGCAGTTATACAAAATTTATATTACAGAATTGATTATTACAAATAGCGACCATTGAGATTGATATGGATAAAATTATTGTGCGATCTGTTAAAAAAAAAGGCATGGTCTCCAATTTCATATTTAAGATTGCTAGCTGAATCCTATTATATATACTATTGCGGGTGTATATAGTGCATTGATTTTGCATGATACACATCTGTTTATTTTATTTTTTATTTTTTATTTTTTAAAAAATTTAGCGTTTTAGTCAAAAGTGTGCTAATTTATCTTTTAAAAAATTAATTTCATTTAAATAAATAAGACATAATTTCATTATATTATTTTTATTTCATTTAAAATACTAGTACTAGTATAATTTTCAGAATAAAAATAAAAAGTATATTCATTATTTTATGATTTTCAATGACAATAAACGTAGAAGGAGGAAGTTAACTTGTATACAGAATTAGACATGGCATGGCCCGGGCTGTTTGGCCCGCGAGTTAATCGGTTCGACCCGTCACTAAACTGTAACTGTCCGAACTGTAATCGGAATCATTAGAGAGACAGTCCGATTAATATTCAAGTTATTTTTGAACCGTGAACTGTATTGAATCGAAATCGTCAACGAACCGTACTTTCAAACCATCGGTTAACCGTTTTTAAAAAAATAAAATAATCGACTGAATCGCTGGCGGCCCGCCGATTAAGATTTAACATTCTCTTAATCGTCGTCCGACAGACCGAGACCCGTAGCCATGTCTATACAGAAAGGATCAATATAGTAAAGTAATTATTTTTACTATATAATAAAAAAATTTATAATTAGACGTAAACACAATTTTTTTTTTTGTTTTTTACCGTAAAAACAATTATTGACTTTTTTTTTTTCAAAGACAATAGACTTGCATATTTTTTTACCTCGTTAACAAATTCTTACGGAATTTTTTTTTAAAAAACAATCTTACGGAGTTGGAATTGGTGATGTGCCAAGCTCACGTGCGGAAATATTTTGTTAGAAATTTTGTTGCCAGCATGCACCATGGGACGTGCGTCCTATACCTTATTTCTTTTCAAACCAAAGAAGTACCCTTTACTCCTCCCTTACTCTACTACATTTCTTTTCATATTCCTCCCCTTCTTTTTAGTTCCACCCGGATTTCCTGGACTAGACCATAGGCCAGACTAATTTCAGGTTGAAGCCTGATATTTCACTTATTGGTTTGAGGAGAAAATCGTAACCGGATCCGAGCATAGTGAGCTTTGAGTGGACCGTTTAATCGGCAATTCATGGATTGTCCAGCGGTTCATGAATTGTGACAGTTTGAGCGGTTAACTGGTCGTTTTTTATAATTCCAAGCCAAAAATATTAGCGGTTTTTTGAACCTGAATCGGACCAAAGAGGCTATGGTACCACACTGGTTTATAGCACTTTGGGTTTTGGACAGTTTAGTTCTAGTTAATCGCTATTCAAAATCTGACAGTTCTAAGGAACCATATCAGTTAAGAACACGTAATCTAGCACAATTAATCCAAATTAGGGTACTGCAAAGGCACATTAAAAAAGCGGTCTTTTCAATCTAAATTTTTGATTTCACAATGCAATAATATCTAACTCCTCGGCACTAGCCCAAATGATTTTTTCTATTTTCTCTTATTAGATATTTTAAATATATTTCATTAAATTTTTAAATACTATATATTTTCGAATGAGAAATACTATATTTTATTAAAATATTTTATAAATTTTAACGAAATATTTTGTTAAATTTTTATTCCTCGACTAATGAAATCAAATAATAAACGCCTAATTATATAGCTACTGCCAATAATAATAGAATATCCCTTAAAAAATATCAAGGATCCAAAAACAAAAGCTCTCCTGAAGTTTTATTTATATTTTTTACCAAAAAAAGTTTTACTTATATTTGGACATTAGAAAAATATAATATTCATCAACAAATAAATAGATGAATACCATTTTTTTCAAATGAAAGTAGATGAATACCATTGACAATGTCTATTTTCGTAAAAAAAAAAAAAAATAATAATAATAATAATAATAATTATCATATACTAAACTATTGCTTACTTAAGGGATGACGTTAATTAATAACATTAATTACTCAAAAAATGTATAACAAAAAAATTTTATACTAAAGTCTTCATGTCATGAGAATAAGAAATTACCTAAATGACAATTACATGTCAACATCCTGCTTAAAATATGGGATACTCTGAATTTGCTACACTAATAGAATCTTTAGCAAGATTATGAGTCCCTTAATTGTTATCAAATATCATTAAGACTTTTTATAATATGCTATTAAGTTCTCATAACATATAATTAGCAGTAGAAAATTTACTAATTATAAAAAGTTAAAGTGCTTAATTGAACGTTATAACGAATAAATGCGGCCTTTTGAAACCGTCCAGCCAAAAACACAGAGTCAAAATGTAACCCTTTTTTTAATTACCTTAAGCGTGGACTTTTTTTTTTAATTTTTTATTACCTATTTTATCAGCGGCTAAACAATTGGTTTCATTCAGCAAACTTTGGCTGTCAAGAGCAAATTAGTAACTAAAACACTATTTTCCAATTTTAAGTTTTACAGTTTTAATATAAAATGAAAGTAAGAAAATTATTTTTGCAAATGCAGTTGCAGAGCACTTAAATTAAATAAAAAAAAAATAAGTATTACAATTTTACTTGATTATTATATGACAAATTTCAAGAGGTCGGTAATAAATAAAAATTTAAAAAACAATGTAACCTAGGATTAAAATGGACAAAAGAAGGGAAACAAACATGATTAATTATTACTGATTGCAGGCCAGGCGCATTAATCTTTTCCATTAATATTAACAAATTTGAGGTTTCTTTCCTAATCACAAAATTAATTAATACCGACATATGTAGTAGAAAGCATGTGCAATAAAAATATATTAATACAAAATTAATTATATGTGACATGCTTAATTAAGCTGACATGCCGCTCCAGCTCAATAACGATAATTTGTGCGCTGTTTATCACTAATATTTGTACATACATTATGAACAAGTCCTTCCCTAGATTTTTTATTTGTTAAATTACATTTATTATTCTTGATTTGATTCAAAACTTCTTAATTAGCATATGTTGTCAATACATAAATCAAATTAGAATCTTCCTAGGTGGCTCTCTATCATTTTATTAATTAATCAAAATTTTAAAATATCCATCGAATAACCATAACAATAATGAAAACAACAATTATAATGACGAACATAATAATAATAATAATAATAATATTGAGATGGAAAACTTATCTAATCAGAATAGATGGCAAGGAAAGATGATCCAAAAGCCGCAGAGAAAGAGTTTTGAAGCATGGTCTTGACTTTTTGTATTTTTTTCATTCGAAACTTTTGGGGACTGTGCATTATTATTTATATATAAGTTTGAGGATTAGGGTAAGCATAGTTAGGGTTATTAGGCCACCTTACAGCAAAGAGAAAGGCAAAGGACGTAATTAGTTAGGGCAGTCCTTTTACTGAAATGAAAAGACAGAAATATATTGTTTCTGACAGTATAGATTGGCATTATATTAGTACAAGTTGTTGAAAAGAAAAAGTATAGTATTTCTACAAGTTGGTATAAATAAACAAGTACTTAATTGTTTTATTTAATGGAGTAATTAGTACTGCAAGAATTAATAATTCTTGCAAAGAAGTTTTGGTGTTTAATAATTAATAGTCAACCCAATCTCAAGATAGATTGTGAGAGGCAACATGTCAAACTCGTGAGTCAAACTACTATTACACAAGGTTCTATTCACTTATAATATAAATTTGACTCATACAATTATAAATATTACAAAACTATACGATATACATATTTTTGTGATATTTACATGTTTTTTTTAATAAATTGAAAATTCTTATAGAGATTTTATTAGTCGATTTTACATTATGAGTCAATATATATAATTTTATTTGATCCTAAAATTTTTTTTGGCAAGTGATTTACGAGTTTAATAATACTTATTTGTCTCAGATATAAATGTCACATTGTGAATATAATCAAAGTTTACTAAAATCATTTTCTTTCTTACTTCTTTATCAAGAAAAGCATGATGAAAATTAAACGAGTTAATAATAATAATAATAATAATAATAATAATAATTTACATCGATTCGAAGTAATCATATGTTGCAAGTGCATTGAAATGGAGGGAATATCGTAACAAAATAGCAATAATTATTACCTTAACACATGCATAAGGGACTCAATTTCATTTGTTTATAGTCATCAAGTAGCACGTACCTAGTACCATATGGAAATGCATTTATCTATATATTTATCAAATAACCTTATTAATTAATTAAAAATTAGAAGATTTTTGCGTGATTATTTTACTAGTTTTTTTTTGTTACAATTTTTTAAAAGTTGACAGTTAAAAATAGACTAATTTAAAAATTACTAATTTCTAACTGAAAAAATAGAATGTCAAACTCTAAAAAAATATGTTAAATTCCAAAATGCTTGAATTTATTAAAAAGACAGAGAGAGAGAGAATTATTCTAAACTTAATTAGAAATGGTTGATTTTAGAATTAGGAGAGTGGAAAGCACTATTTTAGGAGAAATTCTTAGGTAAATTTAGTATACCACATCAACAGTAGACCAAACCAATAAAAAATTGCCACATCATTATAAATAAACTCAACTATTTATTAAAATAAATATAATTTAAAAAATTTGGACTTCTTCTTCCTCGTTGCAAGCAAGAAGAACATTCAAATAAACTTAAATTCTAAAACAATAGAGCACATAGTATTATTTTAAATGCAAAAAATTAGAACGAAAAGCATTCTTAAAATCAAGACTGTGGTTTAGTTTAGAATCAAAACCTGCTCTGCAATAGTCTCATAAACATAAGCTAAAATCTTTAGGTGCATCATTTTCTTTATTACTTAATTATCAAATCCAAATGAAAGCCTTGATTCTAATGCCAACCGGAAAGGAATACGGTCTTCAAATCATAAAGAATAAGCGACGGCGGAATGATTTTTTCTTCAATAACTAAATTTAAGATATAATAGGGTTTAATTTTTAATGACTCAATCATTATATAGTGATGTGGTGATTTTGTATTTTAAAAATTTATCGTGGTTTAGGACGTTAGCTTTTGGTTTAAAGATATTAGTCAACCATTTTAAGACCATTCCCCATATGTAGGAATGTTTAATCGGCCCACCTTAATTAATGGACCCTATTCAAACCTTTTATAGATACTTCCCCGGTCCCACTCAACTCGGCCTATTTTTTTCTTCTATCATTTTCTTCCTCAACAATTACTGTAGATTATTTTTCAGATCCACACCATTTTAGTTAATATACTTTTACATTTGTTAAAATATGTTCTCAAGTTCTTTATTTTCTAAAATATCAATCTTATGTCATTTTGTCTAAAAAAGATATAATCTAATGATCAAATAATAATTTTTTTTCATTTTTTTTCTATACTAAGGATCAAAATGAGAGCGCTTAAAATTGGTATATTTAATTGCTTTTTTTTTTGTTGAAAACGAATTTAAATTACATTTCAAACTCTTCTACCAAATGTTGAAGTTGACGAAACTTATTTTTTTATAAATATTGTTATAGATAATGTTATTTTAGATAAAACGATTCGAAAATATAATATTTTGAAAACTGAATAACTTGAAGTATATTTTAGAAAATAAAAGAATCTGAAAATATATTTACTAAACATCTAGGTACCTAAAAGATAATCACCCTATATTTATTAATATTATCATATGAATCTGGTTTATTTTATTAATGATTGACTTAAGAAGAAATGATCACTTAAAATAGAAAAATTAAAAAAGAGAAAATCACACTTAAAACCAAAGGAATATTATTTAAGAGAAATTCTTACATGTAACTCATAATTAAAGCCACTAAAATATTTCATCCTATAAATGCAATCATCTCTATATTTCTAACATTTATTTTTATTAATATATTTTTAGTAAATAAAGTTAAAAAAAAAAAAAGAGAAAATAAAGAAAGATTTGAAAGCTTGCAAATCCATAATCGACAAGTTACATGTTTGGAGCGAAGGTGGCGCAAGCAAAGGTAAGAAGATAATGGATTTGCGTTGTTCATAAAAATCACCAAGAATAAGAATAAGAATAAGAAGAAAGTTAAATGAATTCCGTAAAAAGAAATTCGACGCATATAAAAATGGCATGGATAAGCACGAAAGTTACCAAGAAAGAAATTGAGTTAGAACGTGGCAAATCAATAGAATTTTGGTCTGTAAATCAGTGGGCACATTTTGACTAAATAAAAATGTTGGTAAGAGGGAAGCAAACCAACCAAAGCTTGCCTCCAGAGTCCCGGTCCTGGGTCGGTACACCCCCAACCCGATCCCCTGTTTCTAGAAATTAAACTTTACCCTTTATTTATTTTACATTTTATACGTTTCCTCGTACTATAAGATGGTAATTTTTTAAATTATTTTTATAATTTGTAGTGGTTTTCAACGGAAGACTGTAAAGTGGGAGACATCTCGAGAGATGTAGCAGCAATGTTTATCTATGTGACATAATAAATAAATAAATAAATATGAGGTAATTACTATTTTATAAGAATTGGACGGAAGATATATAATTCCGTGTCTAACTTGGGGCTCTTGGTGGCCACCAAAAGCCAAGAATCCTTCACTTTGGTGACTCATATTGTGGTATGATAAGACTAATGAGTTGCAATTGGATGATGATGATGGTTATCATCAGAATATTCTAACATATTAATTATATATTTATACTGATCTTGTTTGGGGAACATGTTCTTTAATCCATGCATGCAACTTGGAGATGAAATGTTGGATTGAAAAAGCAAATGGAATTGTGTTTATCTTTGAATTTGAATTGGTTGGGAAAAAAGCATGGCAACTCGACGGAAAGTTAGCAGACGCAATCGTTTCATACCTATCCATAAGAAAAATGTGCTCAAGAAAAGATTATGAGTATCGTCTAGGAGACAACTTACTTTGCTCTAAATATTAGAGTAAGGGAAGATTACTTTAGTAAAGTAATTGTTGTTTGAATAGTATTTATAGTCTGATTGATTTAGCTAATTAGTACCAAGTGATAGTTTATATAGCAATTACTTTACTCATAGATTTTAATTCAAATTAGTTAGTGTTTGATAGAAATTCGATAGGTTTTGCTATTAGAATGTAAAAATATTATAATTATAATTATATGTATATAATTTACTCTTTCAGACCATAAATTTCAATTCATTTTTTATATTTAATATATTATGTAAATAAAAAATATTAAATAATTAAAAATAATAATTTTAAAAACAATTTACATTATAATTATTTTAATAAAATTATTATATTTGTTCTTATAAAAATAAAGTTAGTATAGTTCTAATATAAATTTTAATTCAGTAGGTGAATGGTGTTTTTAACTGCGATAAATAGTATGAAAATTAAAAATTTACCAAAAATCTAAATTATAATTGTTGTTTCTATTAAGTATCCTATTATTTTGGTTACAGCTATTGTCTATTTGAAAATAATGCAAATGTTCTAGCAGTTAGATGGTTGGTTGGTTGTTGGTAAATATGCAAATATTAGTTGATATTAGAAAACTTGTAGTTATAATTATATTATAGTTAACATAATTATATGTAATATATAATTTAATTAAATTTGTAGTTGACATAAAATATCAATTAAATTATTAAAATGTTTTTGATTAATATTAAATAAATTATGATTATTAGATATTAATTACATGTATAGTTATTTTACTAAAATTAGTATTATATCAATAAAAATCAGCTGTTACCTGGAATAAAAAATCTCATAATAGAATAAGCATGCGAGTTTTCAACTGATATTGTAGATATTTAAAGTTTTATTTAACAACTAAACTGTAAAATTTGCAGTTAAATGATTATCAGTTTCGTGAATGCAAGAAGAGGGAGTATTTGTAACGGGTCCATAATGACGAGGGCGATTTCCCAAGAATCTTAAAAAAGAAAGGCATGCATGCATATTTTTGCTTTGTTTGAATGTTGAAAATTTTCAAATGGACCAATCAAACTGTTGTTTACCAACCCACCCTCTGCTTAAACACATCTCTTTCTACATATTCATGCGCCGACGTTTTCTACTTTTGAACTCCCTTCTTTAAATTATCACACCCATTCAACTCCAACTCTCTCCCCACCGAAAGTTTAATCATCATTTTCTGTTTTCTTCTTAGAAGCTTAGACCACTCCGCGTAGTTTTTAAAATATAATAATTCATAAGATCTGAGATTATAATCTTCAAACCATTTATGAAAGATAAAAATATGATAAGGAACAATAGAAAAAAAATAAAACCAAAATATATCGTTGGCAGGATCAAAATAAAATTATAATTTGGGGGAAAAAATCGTAATCCATATTTAAATTTGCACATTTGAGAATATGTACAAGACGTTATAAGATATGATCTCCAAAAAAATAAACTTAACTACTGACTTTTAAGATGTGAAACCCCTAGATTCTTATTAAGCTTTTCTGTCATATTATATAGTATATTAGTATAAACAGTAATTAGTCTAGGAGCTTTTTTTTTTTTTTTTAACAAAAAGAAAGTGCATTGTCCATGCCACTAGAAACGTATTGTTCATTACATTGTGGTGGTTGTGAAAAAATCAACGTTTTGGTGAAGGTGGAGTTCGCTCGGTTATTATGAATAGTTTAGTAAAATACCGATTCATTTTAAGTCGCCATTTGGATGTTTCTATTCGTTAGTTTAGGAACTTGATTAGGATAATAATCATCTTATTGATTTTTTTTTTTTGAAACAGCGTGGAACAATCCTATTTTAGGATAATAATCATCCTATTGATTTTCTTGTAAGGAATTGCAATCTATTTTTGTATTCGCAATAATAAAAGATGAGAATAGAAAAGAAATGAAACAATGACTATTTAATATTGAATTACTCTGCAAAAACATTCTAACAATTGTGATTGGAAATGTTCGAAAAATCAACTTCCAATGAGTTTTTTAGATTTTTCGATGAGACTCTGATAAAATTAAGGGTGTATTTCAATTCTCTTTAAATAGACCTTTTCATGGAGATTGGTGGTTGTTGGTAGAGGAAATAAAAACAAATAATCACGAAATTCAAACTTATAAAGAACTTTTTAAGACCTTTCAAAAGTATTCAAACTTATAAAGAACTTTTTAAGACCTTTCAAAAGTTACAATGGTCATGACTCATCGCTCCAGACCTTGTGGTTGTAGTAACAAATTTTTAAAGTTTGGTTAAAAAAAAAGGACTAAGGGAGATAAAATAAAATATTTTAATTTCGGTCCTCGATTTTTTAAAAAAATATATAGTCTGGTCTGAAAAATTTATATTTGGACCTATAAATAGTTATTTCAATTATTATTATTAATTAATAAAATTTATGTTGCATTTTTTTAAAAAATATCCAATATTTATTTATAACATTATTTCTCCTCATTTAAAGGGTGATATTGAAAGAAAAAAGTTAATGTTGGTAATTTTAGAAACAGATTTTTATTTATGGATAAAAAATAGACTTACATTTGTTAATCGAGATCATTTCCAATGCTAAAAACCATTTTAATTTATGTGTCATTAAATGTAGGATGTGAGAAATGATTTGGATAAATATATATCCATAAGCATTCAATTCAAAAAAATAATCTCCAATGTCAGGATCTTCATTCTATTTTTTCCTTTGGTTTTTAAGTTATTTTTTAATGTGAAACTAATTATAATTATAATACATGATAACTGTAGACATTATCTATCAAACCTTATAAAAGTAGAAGTTAGCTACATAATATATCACATTCCTCTTCTCCTTTTATGACAAATCAATCATACTATCCTTATTTGAATTACATGGAAAATTTTGATATTTTAATTTCAAAACTGCCAAATAATTAATATAAGTGTATTTGGATAAGTTTGCTTTAAAAGGGAAATAAAAAAAATCCAATATTTTTTATTTTATTTTTTGGAGGGGAATATTTTTGCTATACATTATTTTAGAGTAGATAGGAAAAAATTAAAAAGATGCACATGTAACTTTTGAAAAAATAATAAATATAAAAGTGGAGTTAATTATAAATATAATATTAATTTCATAATGCACACGCGAATCTTACAGTGATAATGTAATCCGGGAAAAAAAAAAGTAAAATGAAGAAAAGGAGGTCATAGTCGTAAAAAGGTGTAAACCCACCCACCCAACATTAAACATAACCTTCAACTTTAATCCACTAGATTTGGATCCAAATCTAAAAGCAGCCCTTTTTTAGCCAAGTTGGACGTTACATCAGTTAATTAATTACTAATTATAGTGGACTCAATGTGGAAAGTAGAAACCCTCTTTGTTAATCTATTCTTAAAAAAAAAAATATATAGAATATAGAAATTTTATTATGAGTAAATATTAAAAATTTTAAAATATTAGTTAAACGTCTTATTTATATTATTATAATCTTATATATATACACTGAATTTACTTTAAAAAAGTTGAAATTTACTTATTATTTCAAAAATATATGACATTATTAAAAATAAATTATAAAAATTAACATTCACTATAATTCCCTCCATGTTTACTTTGTGTTTATGAAGATCTTGTTGGGCCCAGGCTTCTATAGATTCATGAAATTTCATGGGCTTTTTAATGTATTAGACTAATGGACTCAAATTCAATTTTGGCCTTGTGAGTGTTTAGCATTTGCTTTAGTTAGATAAAGACAAAACCAAGTTTGGGCAAGCGAGGATATTGGGCCTATTTGGGAGAAGTCATACATAGCCCAGAATTAAAACATGATAAGATGATTTATTATTATTAGTCCCTAACAAAATTGGGTAACACTTCTTGCATTGATTTTTTGGATTCAAGGTGAAGGTTGGACATGTGTAGTGTAGAGGGGAATTAGACCGGGAAGGTTGTTTTGTTGGGATGTTTGGATAATAGAGCAACGAAATGGACCCAGCAGAAAGAGTCCATGGTCCAGCAAAAAAATACATGGCCCGTATTTCTGGTCTCTTCTTGTTCCATTCAACCTCACCAGGGAGCAGCGGGCCATTATAATTTTTATTAGTAAATGATTACTAATAAAAATTATATATATATTGAAAATTGAATATACTAAAAATAATAATTTAGGGGAAACAAAAAGGGTTGCATCAATTATCAATTGCTATTCTTTTTTTTTTTTTAAGAAAAAGATCAATTATTATTAAATGGATATGACCTAACGGATTTGGCAAGTATAGTAGTCAGTATTATGAATGACAGCACATTGTCTGGTTTTTGTATATACATCACCATACTGACCCTTGGACTTGTATCAAAATTTGCATAAAGTCTATATATTATAGTATATAGTTTCAGAAAAAGAATTCTGATGATGGACCGCTAAGCTCAACACCAAATCCAACATATGAAGAAGAAGACCTCCTTTTTAATGTTATTAATTCTTTGTTTAATTTCTTTTATTTTAGACCCAAAAAAATACTACTTGATGTGTCGCCACTTTTACTACAATTCCATTTGATTTTTGTTCTTCTTCTTCTTCTTCTTTATAACATTATTAAAGAAAGAGAGACCAAAACAAGAATCTATAATTGAAGGAAAAGTAATGTTTCTAAGTATAATATCGTTTTAACTTAATATTATATCCTTTTGATTGCTTTTTTTTTACCATTTTAAGAATCAAAACGACATTAATAATTACTTATGCAATCCTCCAATGTACTTCCTCTCCATCTTCGTGGTTCTTTCTTATAAAATAAAATCAGCTATATTAGATCTCTCTAAAGTTTCCTTTCTATCCAAAGTCAGCGAATATAATTATTACCAAGTGTTGTTCAACAATTTTTCAATAACTTTTAGCATTTTAATACTGTGTATAATATTGGTAACGCAAATTTTAAAACTTCGTTTATTAAATATATGAAAACAAAAAGTTGAAAACCCATATATAAGCACAATTACTCTAAATAATCATTTTCATAAGAAATTTGAGAATGTGCTTATGACAGAACATAATTTGGCCTTTCCTGGCTAAGAAAGATACATGACTGTTTGGTGGGTACTAAACTCATAACTGAATAGCCAATAGACAACACCAAAACTGTTACTGAATATGGAATAAGAATAGTTTAAAACAGAAGCTTTACCAAATTTGGATCAAGGGAAAAAAAAAATGTATGAAGAAATCTATCTGCTTTTGAATTACTTTGCTTAAACTAATGAATGGTTATGATTCCCTTGTACCACTCTATACTACAACAGTCTCCATATTATTGGACTAAAATCTCCTATTCATTACACCTCTCTTTTTGTCAGTTTGTAGCCCCTGAAGGAAGCAAGGTATTTACAATTAAATATTAATAATTCATTATAACCACCTCAATTATAAAATCATACATGATTAGCTAAATTAATCAAATCCCCAGTTTAATAATAGATCAGAATTCGAATTCGAACATGTTCAAAAAGAAAATTCAATTATGCATCAATTTTTGTTTAAAGTGGAGAAGAGAAAAAGGAAATAATCAATCTGTTTATTTATATATATGTTTATAAATTGTGTCTAACACTATCAAAAAACAGGAACCATACAAAAAAAAAAATATTGGGGAAAAGAGAAATAGAAACAAAGGTAAATGTAGAAGTAGCCCAAAATGATTTATTGTAGAACAGAATTGGTAGTAGTAGTAGAAAGAAGAGCTAACAAATCTAAATACATGAAAGAATGGAGAAGACGACAAACCAACTGTAGACAAATCCAAATCCACACACATTTGACGAAACACAAAAGCTACGTGGCGTAGAGATTAATTGAAGAAATCCCATGGGAATTTTGGTTGATTATTGTTATTATTTGTATTAGATGTTGATGGTACAGGCACTAATGGTGGTGGTGCTGCTGCTGAATCAAATGTTTCCCATTGCGTAGTCACCACAACTGGGCCTGATTTGTAATTCTGCTGCTCAGAACCCAACTTCTGTGTTTGTTCTTCTCGTATTGGCATTAATCTTTGCCCATTTGAATACTTTGAATTCTTATGATTATTCTGATTCTGCTGTATTTGATGATTTCCATTGCCATTAGGCATTGAGTTCTTCATCTTCAACATGTCTAAAGTCTCTACATACTTCTGAACTCTTCTCACCTTTATAATAACAGGAAAAATTAATTTGTCAAGATTATTGAAATTAGTGTTGTAGTTTTGGGGACTAGAGAGGAGGGAATTCATAATTATTCATTAATTACCTGCATTTTTCTTTGCAATTTCACATCCCCATCTGCCATTATTCCATCCAATTTCAACAGTTGATTCATCAATAACTCAATCAAATTAAGAACATCTTTCTCTGCTACTTTCCCACCTTTAGTAATTATAGATTCAAGAGCAGAAACCTAGATGGAATGGAATGAATGTCCAATCATCATATCAATATTCGAAAACCCAATGAAGAATGGAACAAAAAAAAGGCATTTCTTTTTGTGCGTTTCAGAAAGAAGAAAAGAGGAAATACCTGGCCGGCGAGCCTATCAACTTCGAGGCTAATTTCTGAGATGGATTTTGAAGCTTTTTCCATTTTGGCATTTCTTCTCATTTCAAGGAAACGTTTTTCTTGGCTAATTGGGTCCTCAACAAGAACGATTTTAGATTTGTCTTTCACTCCAGAAATGTCGAGAAAAGCATTTGAATCTCTCTCTTTTTCTTTGAATATCAGCTTCTGGTCTTGATGGTGAAGTCCGGTTGGCCCAGTCAACATTTTCTTCAACTCCCCTGTAACCCATAACAACAAAAGTTACTCACTTTTCAATCTAATTACAAAACTAATTGATGGGATTTTAAAATTATTTACCAAATGTAGCTTGGGAACTGATATTCATTTCGTGATATATTGACCCGTATTTAACCCTAACTCTTATTGTCGGTGGAGGGATGGAGCTCCGATCGGAATCCGGGTTTCGCTTCTGAACCAGCATTCCTCCAGGTCTAAGCTCCCACTCTTTCCCAGACTCGCCGCCTCCTCCTCCGCCGCCAGCTCTTGAGCCGCCATTCATAGATAGGCCGGTCGGTTTATTATTCATTCTCATCATTTTTTTTTAACTCTACAGGTAGCTAGTGTCGGTTACAAGAATTTAGGTAACTTTTAGGGGGAAAAAGCTTCAGATCTCTAGAAACCACGATTCTTCGCGATCTGCGTCAAAAATCAAACAACCCATTTGAGAGAAAGGCGGTAAGGAGGAGAGTCTGTTGTGGTGGTAGAAACCTTCAACCCCGGCATTGCACGAGTTCAATCCCCAATAGCCACGCATAAAGGGAGAGAAAGAGTGACGTCTTCGAGCTTCAATGGCGTCACTCGAAAGAAAAATAACCCGCCATGAATGAATTTTCAATACTCGAAATATAAGAAAAAACAGAGCTCAATCGTTTTGCCACGCTACAGAAAATCAAGAATACCAATCCCAGATCTCTTCCAGAATATCCAAACCCAAATGGCTCCAAGAATATCAATTTCTTCCGCTTCACAAAAATTAGAAGCCAAAACAAATACAAAATCTAGAACTCGCCCTCGTTTTTTCTCAAGAAACAAAACAGAATAATCAATTCAAGAGTCAAAATCTAAGAATATGGTATTCCAATGTGGAATTATTCCTCCCTTCTCTCTCATTTGCTGTTCTGGAGATTTCGTAGAAGAAGAGAGAAAAAATTAAATATATGGGAGGAAATTGAAAATGAATAAAAAAACGAGTGGACAGCTAACTGGGCTGTTGTTGTGTCTAGAGAACTATATATACTGATTCACATTATTTATGCATTATTAGAGATTATTTTATGCTTAACAAAATTAATTAAAGTTTAATTATTTATTTATATTTATAGAAAGAGAGGAAGAGGAGAGAGACTGCGAAAGCCGCCAAACCTACTGTTTAAAGGTTAAAAAACGGAGGTTTTTTTCACCAAACGAAGGACTAATGTTCAACTACATCTGTTCTACGTGAGCTCGATGTGAGCTTCTTTTCTGCATTGTCCACGTACACATCATAGGGCTATTTTGGAGAATGAACAGTAGCCCAATCATTGTCTTGTTAATTGTGTGTTGTTGGTGGCAGCGACAAATGGACGCGTGGCAATTTATTGTGGCAAGCACCGTGTTGTCCATGTGTCAGCCGAGCTTTAATTGAACAGTAAGTTGGCTTGCGAGGGCATTATACTCATTACCACCAAAAATCACGAATCCGGCGACGTTTCACCATCATCGTTCGCACCCCACTTGTTCCCGTTTTGTTTGGGGATTTCTTAATTTTAATTAATTTATTTACTGGCACGTGCGAGGTCAACAAACCCCTTTATATAATATTGCTATAAATACAAAAATACCCCTTAAACCTTTTACTTTTTCTCCCTAAAAAAATTATATCCCTTTTACATAGCAATATGATACCATTTCATATAGGTGTAGCTCATTATAAAATAGTAACTCCTAAAATCGAGATTTTAATTTTGCTTGACCATTAAGGTAGGTCTTTTCGAATTAACGATGAGATTTACATCTAAACTCACCATTAATGTCCAAATGTACTTTTTTATGTACATTACATAATAATAGAAAATAATAAGTTTTAAAAGTAATAAATTATCATCCAAAATAAAATAATAGTTTTTTTTTTTTTGACAATTAATAATTTTTATCATCCAAAACTAAACTCACCATTATACTCATTTCTACTTCTTTAGAAGCTGCTGATAGTTATTATTATTGCAAAATGTGGAGTTTATTATAAACAAGGAGTGGAAAAGAAAATATTTTAATTAAAATAAACTAATAAAATTCCAATTTCTCAAGTTCCGGATCTCTTTTTCCATATGTCTGACTCTGCCTCATGTATTAGTTTACAAGTCAAGTATAAAGTTCTTTTTCATTTTAAGGCATTATTTTCTTCATCTTCTATAAACACGTATACTTGTACAATAATTATTTTCTATAAGTACAATTATCCCATATTAAAATAATGCAAATCAAAAGGCCCAAAACTACAAAATAACAAAGTACAATATCTAATGGAATACTAAAAATTAATTATAATTAGATGAAGTAATTAAGTATGGATAATCTAAAATGCTAATCTTGGACCACGCCAAATACTCTCCTTCCAAACCAAGTTTATTTTTTAAAAAAAGAAAAAAAAAAGAAAATTCTGCTTACGTCACACGCACGTGGCTATTATCGATTTCACCGTCTGGCATACCAAAATTGTTTTTATTTTTATCCTCTTTGAAAAACTTCTTTTCAGTTTTTTTCACTTCCCTCTTAATTGCCTGCCACCGACACTTGTACACGTGCGATGGGCACGTTTGAGGACTTACACGTGCCAATGCGTAAACCGTCCAGAAGGTGATCCCACGTGGGAATAGTAGTAGTAGGACTAAAATTCTGCGCATACGTAGTTTGATTAAGACAATGCAACTTATTAATTTGCGTATAAAGAAACAAGCCCAAGGTTACGTTGGTGGTAGTGGTGGTTGTATTCTACCTATTTTGCTAAATTCTTCCCTTTGTCCATTGCATTTTGCACTAACAAATAAAGATTTCAATCTTTATTTTATTTGATTTGAATTATAAAAGATGTGAGACTTTGATTTTCATTATTATAAAAATAAAATACAAATTAAATTATAATATATGCCCATTTCATTTTTTCTTTGATTAAACTCCTTCTATTAACCAATATTAATTTTAAACAATTAAAATGCATTAAAAACAATTAAAGAAGTTACTTATTGCTTTTCTAAGCGTTAGTAATGTCTAATATAATTAATGACCACAGTACCAAACAAAACACTACATAAAATAAAAAAGACAAATTAAAAGAAAATAATTACTACTATATGGATTCGTAGGAATATAATTACCGTTCTATTTCTGGTAGTAAAAACAAGAATTTTTCTCAACAGACATTAATTATAATAAAACTAATCTAAAGTTAACAATAAATAGTATTTTAATATTATCAAAACGACATGACGAATATAGTAGCAAAAATTCAAGGTGGAGATGCAGAATAAGGAAGTAATGTACCAACTTCTTGTATAATGTGATGCTATAATTAATTAATTAATTATAATATATACATAGTTATGGGGTTTACAGTTACAGGCAGCAGCAGGTCGGGTCGGGCTACGAACAAACGCATATTTTATAAGGAATGAGATACCGACCATTGGGCATATAATATTGGATTTATTGGAATTATGCTTCTGATTGCCACCGGTTTCATACAATTTCTGTGGACTCTGGTCAAATTATCCACCACGTGGTCAAATTTTATTACGGTTTCAAGTCCATAGATTTCACGGGTCACAAGATATATAACTTGAATAGATTGTTAATTGATTTATGAGTTTTATTTTTAGTTTTGTATTTTATTGTTTAAAATATTTAATAGTTTAGTTATATATATATATATATATATATATATATATATATATATATATATATATATATAAATAAATAAAGAGACGTGAATAAAAAATATAATATAAAAAATGCATAGTTTAAATTATATTATATGTAAAAAATTATAAAAACTTATAGATATTGTTTCATCGGATAAATATGTTTAAAATACGGTTTGCGTAAAATATCAGATACAAATGGAAAAAAAAATTATAAACTAATTAATAATTATTCCTTATTTAATTTAGTTCAAATATTTTAATTTCAAGTGCATAATGCACCCACTATAATTATTAAAAAAAAAAAAAAAACTAGTATAATATTTATGGAATTGTAGTCGTAGTAAATTTAATTTAGCAAAGTTGATAAGAAAACTAGTATAAAAATATTTATGGATCTGTTATAATCAAATTAAAGTTATATTTGTTAATTTTGAGATTTTATGATTTAAATAATGAATAAAAAAAATTAAAAAAATGTGCAAAATAAGTGTAGAATATATTGGTGTGTACATGATTTAAAAACGACAACAAAAGAAAAGAAAATTGTACTAAAAAGGAAGTGGAATTTATCATATAATAATTGAGAAAAAAGGAAATGAAAAGGTTTTTTAAAATAAAAATTAGAAGGGATATTAAGCAAACGCTTAACACTGAACATGTGTTTACCATTTTATAAGTGTTTTCCTTATGCAAGTAAATAAATAAAAAGTCTCTCTTTAGCTTGAACTGAAAACAATGGACAAAATTGGGAAATAATAGTGCAAAACCCTTCTTCAGCAACCAATTAGAAATTAGTGGAGTATGCTAACAATAGTTACAATTAGCTACTTATATAAGGAAAATAATACCATTATTTATAATAACTAGCTTGGCTGACAGTAAAATAAAACTTAAATGTATCAAAAACTTTGATTCCTTTAATTAAAAAAGTTTAGGCCACTTCATTTTGGTTTATAAGAAATCTATACAGAATAAAGCTACCATATTAAAAAAGTGTAAACTAACCAAATTATTTAGTTAATACTAACTTTTTAAAATTGATAGCCTCAAGATTGAATAAGTTCATCCTGGATTTAGTCTTCGGCCGTTCTATCCAATTTCATAAAATTTAATATGGTATTAGAACATATGTCTTGATCTCGTTAAGTCCATTCTCATCAAAGTTTAACTAATTAATTTTCATAATAGTTAACACTCATATTTTGTTGTGAGGTGTTGAAAATGAAAATGTATAATTTTGTGTGTGTTTTTATTTAATGGCTGAATTTGCATATAGAGCTAAAATGTATTATTTTGAAGACTTTAACAAAGAAGCAAGCAACATCCAAAATATTATTTTTGTCTTTTAAGTCAAATATGTGCCGAATTTGATTTTGGCTTCCCACTGGTAAATTGACATTCCATGGTCCAATGGCGATGCTTCTCCTAACTATACTATGAATACGTAATAAAATACAAAATACGATTTTTAACACCATTTATACAAAAATGAGTATCAATTAATTGTATTATATGTATTTATTTAAAAACTATATTATTTCATTTGCAAGAAATAATTAATAGGTTAGCTAATAATAGTTTTTCCCTTTTTCTTTTCGCCAAAATAAATTTGATCCCTTACCCATCAAGCAAAAAAACCCTAAAGCTTAGTTGAATATATTATGATTTTAATTAAGCATTGCACATCGTATTTTTCATAGAAAGGGAGCGTAGAAGACGTAATTCATGCAACAAAGCTACTCATCTTGTTCAACCAATAAAATCGACTAATTAAGGAGTCTCTGTCTCTCTATTCCCAATATTTTTATTTGATTTTCCATTGTTAAACGACTTCCACATTGGTGTTACGAAGTCTCTTTTATTAATTAATGTTTAGTTGTTTGTTTCTTCATTATATGGCCTAATTCGATCAAAAATCAAAATCCAACTGTTAAGATATTTATATTCAACAGGCTATGAGATGTGAAACATCACCTAAATAATTCCACAACCATGAAAATTGTGATTATACCACTAATTACATCAACTTTTTTCCTTACAAACTCTCATTTAACCAAAACATCATAATTTAGTGAATTCTATTACATTTTTACTATATATTTAACCTCAATAATAAGAAATTGTATTTCATGTATTTTCTTTTCCCCCTTCTAAAGGTGTCATAATATTGCCCATTATACTACTGTTGAAGTCTTGAGTCAAAATAGTATTTTCCCCTACAATGTAAAATTTTTATTTATTCAACCAAAATATAATTCCTCCTCTCTTATGATATATTCAATACTTTACTACATTTTCAACTCATCCAATTTAAATGAATATTTGTCTAAAATAATATTAATCATGAATCAAGCCAATAATATTTCTTTTTTCCTATTTTATCCTTTTTCCAGGGAAATACACTCTACATATTTACAAAGCAAATAACAAAATTTGATGCACAGAACAGAAAGTTAAATTTGGTATTGGTGGAAGCACGTGGGTTCTTAATGCCCACATACGACATTTGATTCAACCAATGAAACGCATTATTATTGTCTCAAAAACAATGAATTAGTACTTTTTCAATTTCCATTGGCCAATCCCAAATTTATAAATTATAAATTATAATTATGCATACACAAGCACCATCAGTATATTGGAATTACTATTAATTATTTCAAATGCATTAATTTGAAACAATAATTTTCTAATTTTATTTTAATTATATCATACGTCAATTTTACTCTTAATAAAATTTGATAGTACAACATGTTTAAACAGACTCAAATTAAGCCATTTTAATATGAGACAGAAGGGGTAGTATTATTAAGGGCTTAAATATGTTTTTGGCTTATTTTCGTAATCATGTGATGTTGGAAATGAGAGAGAGGTGGGTCTTTTAGCCTATTCTTCATTACCCTTTCTTTAGTCTAATCTAAGCCAGTTGGCTTTGAAATAAAACTACTCTGTCTCTGTATTATTACTATTGATTGATATGATAGCTGCTTCCTCCGTTTTTCTAGATAATAACGAATAATAAAAATAATACTCCCTCTCTATAATTTTTTTTTATTTTTTATATAGAAAATTTGTAATTTTAGGTAAATTTTGAAAAGAATATGTAAAATCCAGAAAATAAAAATGTCAGACTCAATTAGAAGAAAAAAAAAAAGGAGAAGACCCAAGTGGATGACTCCAAAACGCAAGAATATGACGCTCAAAATAATGGTAACTTCTATTATTTTCTTGATATCCAAAAACTCCCATGAGAATTAGAAGCAAGTGAGTTACTCAAGAAAAAATTTGGTTACTCTCCAGTAAAGGATAATTAGTAGTGTTTAAGGTAAACAGTTTTATTTTTTCATGTTGGGAAATTGACTAATTTTCATTGTTTTTAAAATTATACACTTTGTCTGATTAAGTTGACTTTAAGTTGTAGATTTAGTAATTTTTAATGAAGTTTGATATTGATTTTATGAACATATGTTTAATCCTTGTGTTATTATGTTTTGAGTTTATTGTTTCATTAGAATTGTAAATTGTTTTTTTTTTTTGTTGTCATTTTCCACAGAATTTGCTAGCATATCTGAAGCTTGTATGCATTTTTTCAAGTGAAACTAAAGTTAGTGTTTTAATTTTGCTAGGTTCAAAAATGCTAGCATATTCATTTTTGTTGACACTTTCTCATAACTTGTTAGCATATTTGACACTTATACGCAGTTTCTCATGTGAAACTGAAGTTGATGTTTTAATTCTTATAGGTTTAAAAATGCTAGCACATTTCATTTTTGTTGGCACTTTTACATAGTTTTTCATATGAAACTAAAGTTGGTGATTTTCCTAGGTTCAAAATGCTGGCATATTTCATTTTTGTTGACACTTTATAAACAACTTGCTATCATATTTGACACTTGTTCGTAGTTACTCATTTGAAACAGCTCCAATATGCAAATGGTCAATTTTGTTTCCAATTTCAAAATAGATTATTTCGAATTTGAATTTTTAAAGGTTCCAATCTGCAAGAGTCAATCTCGTCTCCGATCTCAAAATGAATTATTGTAGCTCTAATCTGAAATTTTAAAATTGCTTGCAGTTATTAAATATATCTGCAGAAGCAGAAATTTTGTATTGTTAATGAAAACATTAGGGGGAATGATAATGGTTAATAATCTTGATTTCTTATTTGAGTTGCAATTGGATAAATATTGATCCACTTAAAAAATGAACTCAAGACTTTTAAATAAATTGATCCTAAAAAGTGAACTTCCTTAATTCTTGTGGGAAGTTCACTTTTTCTATATTTATTTTTCGGAGTAATTCAATTAGATCATTTTCCAAAAAAAAAAAAAATCAATTTAGTGTTTTCTAATCAGTCTTTTAATTTTCTGAAAAGGGTATAAAAGAAATTTTGAATTCAATTCCTTAATTACAGTAGTTTTCAGCAATTTAACAAATTTTGAATTCAATTATTGGTTAATTATACAAAGTTTCATCGACATTTTATATTTTTCAATTTCAATTTTTATTAGGAAAAACATGAAGCTATGTGTTAAATTAATAAAAGCTAATCAGTCCCACTAATTATTTGGCTAATTATTTATAGATATCCCCGCTGAAGAACTACCAAATTATTTAATCAGAGAGCTGGCTGGGTAGGGCAGGACAGGATCATATCATATGCAGATTCTATTCTATTCTTTCATCAAAATTAAGCTTGTCTCCAATGAACAATACATGGCATTTTATGCATCTCCTGTTTTATTTGAACATGATTAAGCTTAATTTATGCATAAACACAACTTTCTAAATTAAGTTAACAATAATTTTACTTAGTAATTATTATAAGCAGAGTTTTCGGAAAAAAAAAAATAGAAATTGAAGAAAGAAGAAGAAATGAAAAGCATAATTATGACAGAAAATTGCTTTCAATGGAAAAAGGATACTCATTTCCCCTTGCACATGCTGACACACGAGTCACTGTCAAAGAATTGCCCCCAAACAAGGCCTAACAATTCAAAGGCTTATAGGACCTTATCTCAGGAAAAACAATAGTGGTTAAAAAAAATGCTTATCAACAAAGAAAACAGTCCATATTCAGCTTGAATCGAATGACATAAACATGGCATCCCTAAGTTGCAATTTTCAATTCACAATTCACAGAAGCACGCAGCAAATTAAAGCTAAGCCTTTTATCTGCTGCTCAACTCAGCCAGCTCAAAGCAATATCAAGGTAACAATCAAGAACTCTTTGCAAATATATACCATTCCAGGATAAACTTAACAACAGAAATAACCATAGTTATCGGTTCCTGAGAAATAGGTAATTGTAAATGGAGCAGCAAAGGAAATAGGAAGGGCTGCAGTTATTGCAGTGACTAAAGCTAGAGGAATGGAAGTGGCAGGTGCAGTTGATACCCGTTTTGTAGGGGAAGATATTGGAAAGGTTAGCTATTCTTCTCTCATTTTCAGTGAGGAGGGTGTTTTCTCAGTTTTTCTTTTCTGGTTCACAGATTATTCACTCATCTAGTTTTCCAATGTAGCTTTGCGAGATGGAAGAGCCACTGGAAGTACCCATACTGAATGACCTCACTATGGTGTTAGGTTCCATATCTCAGGTAAATATGATGAAATTAATCACTCTGTTCTAATCACTTTCATCATAATAATGTACATTGTGTTTATGAAATTCTGCAGTCGAAAGAAACTGGGGTAGTCATTGATTTCACCCTTCCTTCTACAGTTTATGACAATGTGAAACAGGTTCATAGTTTTTTCACTGAAATCATGATTTTTGGAAACATCTATAATTATTTTTTTCAATATAATCAATTAACTACTGATGAGAGAGTTCAATGTCTCTTACATTTTCTAATAGGCAACAGCATTTGGGATGAAAAGTGTTGTCTATGTGCCCCGAATTCAACCGGATACAGTCGCCGGATTATCTGCATTATGTGAGAAGGCCAGCATGGTGAGCACAGGGTGAGATATTACAGTTAAAACTTTTGTTCATATTGTTTTTTTGCCTGTGTGCTGTAGCAAACTCTTCCATCCTTCTAATAACCAATAAGTTCTTCCCAACTCCTCGCATTTAAATTGGGCTGCACCATTGACAGGGTTGCCTGGTTGCACCAACTCTATCCATAGGATCTATACTTCTCCAACAAGCTGCAATTTCAGCTGCTTTCCACTACAACAATGTAGAAATTGTGGAATCAAGAGCACAAGCAGGAGTAAGTTAAATGAGTTTACGTATATTTTGCTCAAACATTTTTGCCGACATTTGCGAGATGTGCCCAACAAGAGCACGTAACATGGTAAAGCTAACATGAAGCTACAAAGAAAGAGTTCTTATTTGCCTTGCATTTGGCCTTTTCACCTTTGATATTTGACTATGTATAAATAACCTTCCAGGCATACGGGATCATACAAAAAATAATGTTTCCTTTTCTTCCAATACTATCTACAATCATGCTCGAATACAATAATTCAATCCAATCCTTGCAAACGAATTGAAGCATTAGACATATTCAAATTGTCTTTTGTGCACAGGATTTTCCTTCAGCAGATGCAAACCAAATTGCAAAGAACCTCTCCAACTTGGGCCAGATCTACAACAGAGAAGACTTGTCAACAGATGTTTTGGTAAGCAGCCACTGCACAAACCATATAATATGCTAGGCAATGAGCCCTGATGAACCAAAATGTGATACAGACTATATGTTTTTATGATCATAGTTAGTGCGTACACACATTGGCATTTCGAGAAGGAGAAAACCACATTCAAGTCCTCAAAATGACAACCAATTTAACAATAGCTAACCTTTATACCGTCTTAAATGTGCCAAACAAGGACAACCAAACTTCTATTATGCAGATAGTACAAAAATGAATATTCAACAGAAGCCCAAACCACTCATAAATTTTCAGACATCAGTTGTAATTTGATGACTCATTTGCTTTCATCCTGTAAGGCTAGGGGCCAGGTTCTAGGAGAAGATGGTGTTAGGGTGCATAGCTTAGTCCTACCAGGGCTTCCCTCCAGCACAACAGTTCACTTCTCTGGACTGGGAGAGGTATAATTTTTGTTTTTCTTTTCTGATTCTGAACATTGAAAAACATTAAGATAATTTATACCTATATACCATGATAAATCAAGTACTTACTGCCACTGAACACAGGTTTACTCAGTAAAACATGATATCATAGACGTGCAGTGCCTCATGCCTGGCCTTCTCTTGGCTATTAGAAAGGTCATCCGTCTTAAGGTATTTTCCATCTCTTTCTTCACACTTCCTGCTTCAGCTTTCAGCTCCTGTTGAAGTTAACCATTCCATTTGTCCTTGTATCATGCAGAATCTGGTGTATGGCTTGGAAAAGTTTTTGTAAGAAGCCAAATGTTCTTGAATCTCAGCCGTCAGAATGCCAAGTTAACTTCCAGATTGCATGAAGAATCGCATCAACCTGTAGACAAATATTTTGGACAATGAATAACAGATCAGACAGGGGACAGATGATTTTTTGTAACTTATATTTAATGACATGCCCATTTTCTTTAGTTCTTTACCACAAAATGCAGTTCAACAAACCTTTGGGAGACTAAAAAATTTTTAGAAATTCAATTTGAATATAACCAAAGCGATCCCTTTCTTTAAATGCCATGTAAGTAGTTCATTAAATGAAAGCAGGGACGGTTGGAATCTTTCAACAACTGCTACATTGTAACTATATTGAGATTCTTTCTTGTTATTGGTGTGTAATTGCCAATCATGTGGAACTCTAGTAGAACAACCTTAGTGATCTATATCCATATGGCAACAATTAAAAAGGTTTGCATTTGAACTCTTGCAGTTCAAATACGAACTCCTAAAACGGAGTAGCAGGATGACATTGGGAATCCAAAATCTACACTAATCACATTCAAACTCCCTAAACCAGTAAAATGTCCACCAATCTCACTGTTAATTGTTAGAGCTGACTACTAATAGAGATCTTTGGACACATTTTGGATATTACATTTGAAATTCAATTGACCAATATAGCTTTTAACTGCAAGGTCACTGAAGAGATGCCAAAGGACACAAACTGACAAGGGAACCAAATTTGAAGACACAGCTGGCACCTTCAATACAAAAAAAAAAAAAGCTGGCAATTTTGCTTCTGCCTTTTAGAGATTAAGCATTCGATGGTCCACAACTCCACATGGAACACAATTTTATCAAAAATCAGGAATACAAATCCAAATATAAGTTTTCATTATTGGTACCGCTTACTGCCCATATCCCACTCTTAATGAACAATATCAAAAGTCAAGTCCTTGGGAGTTATTTGCAATCTGGAACAACTTTAGTTGGACATGAGAGTTCTACCGGCAGTTCCCATAATATCTAATCAGCAAAGCTTAGAAAATATCCATAAAGTAAAGACAATGCACCAACTCTTCCATAGCACAAGTTTGATCCATTTTGGTAGCCCAAGAGTTAACAGACCAAAGTAATATGATGATGGGATTACATGACAGAGTCGTCACCCTTTCAGGAAGTAGAAATTTATACATTTCAAAACAGACTTAATGCACTTGGACTACTGGTGCAAGAATACTAGTTATTTGTTTTCGACAGACTTTGAAGGAAATGAAATCAAATAAGAAATAGCATGAATTTTCCAAAGGTGAGTTGCTATCAAACTATAATGATCTTGATATTACTTCAGAAATTTGAACAAGGAAAAATAAAAGCCACTTCTAATTGATCAACTACACAACCAAGCATTTTGATTCACATGCTCGA
Organism: Croton setiger; assembly: GCA_948099555.1. NCBI lineage: Eukaryota > Viridiplantae > Streptophyta > Magnoliopsida > Malpighiales > Euphorbiaceae > Croton > Croton setiger. Next base: position 66,645 of record CANUEY010544663.1, read on the forward strand.
AACAGTGAATAACAAAAGCAGCCTTTCATTATATACTGGTTTGAACTGGCAAATCAAAATTGAGTCACGAATTTGACACAACTATGAACATGTGCTCTCACCTCCAAATTTGTTAGTTATTGCCTTTATCCAGGATCTGTCTTTATCAGTATATGCATACTCAATGCTTGAAGCCAACAAGACAAAACCTCCAGTCTTTTCAAACTCACTGGCGCTTTTGTCTCTAACATGGAAAACTGGTTCTACCAGTAATGAACAAGTTCCCTTCGGTAGCATTTCCCACAGTCCAGATTCTGACATACAATCAGGACATCATATTATATACCATTAAAAGAACAACAAGTCATGAGAATAATTTTCTGGTTTATTGTCTGCATATTGACCATAATCAGGTTCAAGCTTCCAGGTAAGCAATATTTCTTAGTTAAGTCAATTTATATGAGAATATTGCAGATGACCTTTAATGTTCCGGTTAAGCATAGAAATAACGAAAACAAGTAGGTATACCATCTATGTTAAAAAAAAAAAGTAGGTATAGCATAATGAAACAGATGATAGTACTAGGCAATCCAGTCTCAGGTCTTGCCTATAGGAGAAATTATCAGCACATCTATTACAGCTTTGTAGATCAAAGTCTAATCAGGTCTTAGCACTTTCTAGTTCTACTACTCTTGACCATACTGTAGAATGGTAAATAATGAAAATGCACTGTGCACAGAGCAACGGAAAAATGGTCCTGGATACAAAGAGAACTAAAAGAAGCGATTTACATGGGCGTGAATATGATGTCCCAAATCACATTCCATTTGCTGATTTCTCTTGGTCGGACAGGATTGAAATATTATATCAAACTGATATTCTAATCTTTGAAGCTGAACAATGTAAAGAAAACTGCAATACCCCTGCTAAATATGTAAGCTACCATGCCCGTTGTCAACCAATATGTCTAATAAAAGATTGACTTTAATAATATAAATACATATGAACAGAGAAAGAATTGTTATTTTACCTGCAGTTTGTGGAAAATAGAGGGTGTCCTTTAAGTCTAGCAAACCAATATTATCAATCTGTCTTGTAAACCAATCAAGTAATTGAGGTTTTGATACATTATCAGGAGTATTCCAGTACCCACGGACACATAAAACACCTTGAATCCATATCAACTGGGAAATCAAGACAATAATCACAGTTTGGTAACATGACAAAGAAAGTAGCATTGTATTTATTTCTGAGTTAGTTTAATCAAATGAATAATTTATACTGAACTCAAAAGTAGTATATGGCAACTGTATAGTTTTCATATGTTTAGTTTAATTTCATAATGATTACTGGAGGGAAATACCGCAGCCACAGTTTTCGTGTTTCGCAATAAAACATAGGTTGCCCATGCCAAGTCTTCCTTCGAAGTATCAGATACATTCTCAGACATCAAAAAAATCTGCTCAGCACCTTGAGGAAGAGCTGCCTGATCCGCTGAAATGGCACCCTACATTCAAAAAATATAGAATTATCCGAATTTATAAGGTCAGCAGATCTAACTAATCATTTTATCTAAAATGTCTGCTATAACAGCCATCCATGAGTAGTGTATAATAGCAGCAACACCCACTGCCACTCAAGAAATGAGGGGAATCCATAATAAGTAGCAAAGCAGATCAATACGTTATATGTCTACTAGCCGTTGATCTCTCATACGCCATTATAAATTTCTCACTTGTTAATCCTAACCAACTTTTCAAACTCAAAAACACATTATTGTCCAAATTCAAAAAATGAGACCAACATGTAGTTGGGAAACAAGCAAAACATATCATTACCTTCAGAAATCTTCCAAAGGAAGGAACAGCGATTGAAAATGCTGCCAAAGAAATACCCAGTGCCTCCGTTCTCTGCATGAAAACCAAAAAATAAAGATTCAATTACTTAGGGACAAAAAATCTACTAAACACAAAAAAAACCACCTTACCAGCTGTGGCGGGCTGGTGGCTGAATTAGAACCCAGAAAATGGTTCAGTATCAGAAGCGATCCGAATCCGTATCCTATCCATCTGGGTAAGTAGGATTCATCCAATCCAGGTATACCTAGAACCCCCCAATTTATTATATTACTCAACTTATTAAGTAAGCAAACATCTCATCATTATGGGAAAATAGAAAGGTTTAGTTTTCACCAAATGTGAACCGAAGAATGGAAAGATTGAGTTCCTGCTGTTGATTCTTTGCGGATTGAGAATTGTCGATCCGAGAAGCTATCGTTAAGGATTTTCTGGTGACTTTGGCGCGATATCTAGGACGGGTATTCAACTGAATTAACGGGTGAATTGAAAGACAACTCATTTTCCTTTTCCTTGTTTGGGATTTGGGAAACTTTCCAGAGAGATAAACATTGAGAAAATTACCTAAATAAATCTCCTAATATTTTAAAAATAAATTAAGTTAATTACAATATTTTTTTTATATTGAATCTTATATCTCTCCCATATTTTTTTTTAATAATTATTTTTATATCTGTAATTTTTTACTTAATGTGTAAATTAATTTTTATATACAATCAATACATAAATTAATTTTTTTTTTACAATTGCTCTTGTATCAATTACTTTTACATAACAATTAATATATAAATTAATTTTTATATAACATCAATATATAAATTGATTATTTTTAATAATTACTTTTATACTCTTATTTTTACATACCAATAAGTATGTAAATCACTTTTTACACACGGTCAGTATGTAAATTGATTTTTCATGACAACTACTCTCACACTCCTAAATTATTTTTACTATGTAAATTGATTTTTTACGTGTCATTAGTATGTAATATAATATGTAAATTGATTGTTTGTTTATATACTTGATTATACTAATATTTTATTTAAATACCTTTTTTTTACATACTGATTTTAATATGTAAATCTGTACAGAAATTGATTTTTATATCCTTAAAAACATATAAATTAGTATATAAATTGATTTTTATATGCACATCAATCCGTAATTATTATTTTTTACATTTTAACACTTAAATAATATTTTTTTTACATTTTAATAGCTAAATGATCTAACTGAAAATCATAAGTAACTTTGAACTAATCTGTAAATTGGCAAAATTCTTCATCTTCCTCTCTTTTTTTCCTCTCGTCACTTAGTAATCTACAGCCGCTAGCAACCATAATCGAAGTTATTCTCACTACAAATCCACGGTATCCGGCTAGAATGACACTGATAGCAAGAGTTTTGTAAAAACTCAACTAAAATCACAGCCACAATTCAATGGTACAACCTAGTATCTATTTTTCATACAACAGTAATCTAAATTTTCGACTTAGAAATTGATTGTCTTCAGGTAATTAGACGAAATTTTTTAGGCTATTGGTCGACTAATCAGCATGAGGGTTTTTGATCAGTACTCTCAGATCATTGATCAGATATTTATGAGGGAGATGACGACGGCAACAATCTCCGATGACATCTTCTGCTAGTTGATAAACTGTTCAAATATTTCATAATTAATAAATATTATTTTATGAATTTTTATTATTTTTAAAATAAAGAAGGGTACTTTTTAGTTTAAAAAATATAGTTGGATTTCCTTTAGTCTTTTTCTGAGCTGTCTTACTTAAGGTGTTAACAGTCTTTACCCTGGCACTGTTATTTAGTTAACATCAAACATCAAAATCTGTTCTATATTAATTTAGTCCATAAACATGCCACTGACTTTTGGGCTCGTCTAGACTAGCCGCTAGTCCATGTCCATACTAAAAAGGCCCGCTGGTAATTTATCTATTTACATCTATTATTATAGGCAAAACTAAATAATTATAATTTTAAATAAATAAAAAACAAAAATTTTACTAAAACAAATAATTTTATAGCATATCAAATAAATATAACGATTAAATAAAAAAAATTAAAAAAATTAAAATCATTTACCTTTTATTGTGAATAAAAAATTATGGAGAATATGTGAAAACCGTAAATAAATTTATTTGGAGAGAAAAATGTTAATTTCAGTGCAAATAGTTAGACAAGCAACAAATTTTCTAAACAATATGACCCAAGCTAATGCTAATAGCAACATTGTTGTTAGTAGGGGTGAATATTCGACAATTCGGAAAATTTTAAGAAAATTTTTGGCCAAATTACAATTTTAGTATTTTTTTTTTCTTCGGCTGAATTGTATTTTATTATTCGAATTGGTTGATTAACTGAATTAGTAACATTATTTCGGATTAATCGAATCGGCTGAAATTAATGATATAAAAAATGGTAAATGACAAAAAAAAAATATAGACTTATCAAAATGGAGACTATAATGTATTAACGTAATTTTTTGGCCGAATAATTTTGAATTGGCCGAATTTATCAATTTTTTGGCCGAAATATTTTTCTAGCCTATTGAATTAACTAATTTAGACAAATTCTCTGAATTGATCGTTTTGACCGAACCGAATGCTCGTTATTTGTTGTTAGCTCGACAATTCTAGTTTCAAATCACTCGATATAAGGGGTTCTAAAAGTGAATATTGATGGAGCTCTTTTTAATGGTAATTATGTTGGGCATGTAACTGTTTTAAAAAATTTTATGCTAGTACTGTTGAGGCAATGACAATTAGAGAGGCATCGAGTGCTTGGTCTTCTGTAACGATGAAGATGAAGTCAAAGATTCAACCTTATTTTCTGACTATTACAAATACCAACTATAGTAATGGCTCTTCTTTTGCGCTACTTATTCTCATACTACAAATCCCTTCAGCTGAGTTTAAGAAATTTGTGATTAGTCTTCATTAGGAGGTTGCAAACGGTGTCGCTCATAATTTTAAGAGCTATTATCATTTTAACGGCCAATATGGTTCGGCCAACATTAAGTTTTAGTTTTCTAAATTTATATTTGTTTATAATTATACAAAAAGTAAATAAATGAAATTTTTTATTTTGAATGTGTCTATAATTTAAAAGTTAAAATCTACAAGGAGCATTTTTTAATTAATAAAATACTAATAATAAAACTTGGAAATACTTACTTTCAACCTAAGATACCTAACTATCAATTACTGGTTGGAAAGTTTTTAAATCCAAACTTTAATCACACTCTTCTTATTTTTTTTATTATTTTTCTCCAATTATTATTATATTAACTAATATAAAGGAGAGGTTTCATTAAAAAGTTTAGAAGCTATTCATCTCATTCCTTTTTCACAATTTTTCTATTTTTATTTTATTCATTTTTCATAATTACTCATTTAAAATTGTTATTAATATAAGCCGTAATTCCTTTTTTTTCTTCATTAACAATTTAAATTTCTGAATTTTTAATTTTGTACATTTTACCTCCTCTCTCATGATTTAACAATTTTTTTATCTATTTTATTTAAATTTATTTAAAATATCTAATCTAATCAATATATTATTATGTCCTAATTGTTGATTTTCCCCTCATTACACAATTTTTATTTTCTCATTTATTACATTCAAATTGTTAATATTTTATTTATCTAATTTTTATTTCGCTATGTAATCGTGTAATTTTATCGTGTGCAAATATTATTATAAAAATTATAAATTCGTGAAATAATTACTCTTTGATATTACATCTTGATACAAGAAAAATTAATTTCACGATTGTCTTTATTATTTTTATAATTTTGTGTTTTTCAAAATCTGAAATCCTATTTTATTTTGTAATTTAGTTATTTAGCTATAACTAATAAACCCTTTCAAATAAATTTTAATTATACAGTATTTCTATTATTTTAAAAGAATATACTTCTATTATTCTTTATATTTTTTCTTATTTTCTTGTCTCTATATTTTTTTACAATGTTTTATTTAATTTATATAATATTATTTTAATTCACACAATATTTATATTTATATTTGATATATTTTCAAACAACAATCAGATAATTATTAAAAATAAAAATAAAAATTAGACAATGCAAATGAAGTTTATGATATTAAAAGTTTAGTTACAACCCAAAATTTCAAAAAAATTTAAATAAAGTTAGCAAATGATAGTTTTATTAAAATACAGTACCAAGTTAATATTCATTATTATTATTAAAACATAAATTTTCTATTTAATGTTTGTCAATTTTATAAATAAGTTTTCTAGTTAATATTCGTTTTTATTTTTTTGGTTTAATCTTGATTATTGATGATTATATTATGTAATTAATAAATTTTAAGTTGTATATAATTTAAATAATTTCGATTACCAAATAAAGTAAATATATTTGTATACAATATTTAACAAATTATAAAATTTATAAATAGAAAAAAAAAAGAAAAATCAACAGTAATAGCAAGTCTGCACAACAGGTGGAGGACATATAATAGTTATTATGTAAAACGTGAAGGTGTAATTTAAGATACTTTAAGCAAAGATCGCGTGACATAAAATTTAAACCTATAAAAAAAAGGGGATTAAAATGAAATGATTTTTCACATGGACATGCTACATATACAAAGTGTATATATAATATGAGTTAATCGGACGGCTGTAATGCATAAGTCAAAATATACAGGCTATGATTTGCATTTGTGGTAGTGGAAGTGGACCAAATTTATTAAAAATAAAACCATATTTTATTGCAATTTGTATTTAATGATATTAATATGAAAAGGATCTAATTAGGTAAAAAAAATAAATAAAATAAAAAAATTTGAGGACAAGGGAAAAGATAAATAAAGGCCTTTTAGGGGAATTGTGCCCCTTTTAGTATAAATGGAATTGTTAAGTTGAAGGATTACAAAGTAGTCAAATATGAATGAGTCCAAAACAGAATATTTAGTCAGTGTAATAAGTGGCTAGATTATATTATCATTTATCAATGTCAATATCACTCACTTTAGTTTTGCATATGTATATAATTATCAAATCTTAATTTATATAATTAATTTTTTTTATTTATTTACTAGATGTACATCATTCTTTTTTTTTTTAACGATAAAAATTAAATCTTGATTCAAATTGAAATGTTTAGAAAAGTTCTGGGCAATGTAAATTTATATTAATGAAAATTCGAACAAACAATTTATTTTGTGTGATTTGGTCTAACAGATACTCATGAGTCACTTGAATTATCTTACTTGATTCTCTTTATTTATTAATTCATTCTAAATTGAATTAAGGACTTAAGATATTTGTGTATTAATGAATAATTTAATAATACATGCATATACGATGCGTACAACATATTCAATTATCGTTATAAAAAAAATATTAAATATCTCTCCCTTCAATGAAAATAGAATAATAGAATATTTAATGATTGAAAATAGAATATTGAATGATGATTTTTTATTTGTATACACTTATGATTTTCAGGTTAAATTATTATTATTATTTTTTTAATATATAAGTTTAATTTAGAAAAATACATATTATTATATGTTAAAAAAATAAGAAAGACAAAAAAGAATTTAATTTTTGTATATGCTAACCAATGAGTACATGTTCTGCTCCGCAAATATATGAGAAAAAGAGATCTCCCATTTCCTTATCAAAAGCAGCTCTTCAAATTCGGAGACAGATTGCATTGCATGTATATTATAAGAGCATAAACTAGTAGAATTAAATATGCTACAAGTTGAAATTATGTTTTTTCTTTTATATTTATTTGGAAATATAGGAAGAAATAAATGAAGAGAGAAAAAAAATTACGTCTTTTATGATTTATTGTAGATTTGAATATAGAGAATTATTAAATAATAGTTTAACCACTAATTATGCAATAAAACCTCAATTGAATTTATTTTCCTTTTATTAGTGTTTTTAGATCATCTCCATATACAATAATCATTCAAAATATTAAGTAACAAAAACTTTTAAAAAATCAATCTAAGTGTTTAATTTTTGAACATAATTATAGGAAAAAAATATTTTCTTCTAAGCAGTTTATTGTTAAATTATTTTAACGTAATTTTCTAAATAATCTAACTATTATTATTATTATTATTATTATTATTATTATTGAAAAAGTAAATTAAATACTTAATTATGAAAAAATCATTTTTAATTCAAACTTAACCAATTCCCTATATCTCTATCCTTTAACAGTTTAGGTGAACCTGGGCCTCGATGATCTGCACCCACATTTTCAACTACAGCAGCACCGTTCTATCGGAACGTGCCACCTCATCATAAATTTTCTTTAGTGACAATAATACCCAAAAACTTCTTTTAAATTACCTTCCGCATGTCCTAATAAAATGAAGTGTCAAGCGGCTATTGCATAAACGAAATACATTTTTCTGTAGACTACATTTTCTTATGAGACCTACCCATCTATCGCAGGCGACCTTCACATAATCCAATGATACTGCGCCACGTCATTTAAAAGCTCGCTTTAGCCACCTCCCGATATAACACCGACTATGAAACTCTAACAAAGAACGCACACGTGTCCAATGATTCACAGGAAACAGCCGGTAATATAGGGGCTACTTACAAGTGCAGCCGGTCGCTCCGTCTCTGCAATTCCCGCTAGGTATATAAGCGGCGCCCTCGAACTCTTTCTCTCTCTTCCTTCCCTGATTTCAGTTTTCTAATTGAGAGAAAAAGTAACGTTTTTTTGCTTTATCCAGCTCGCTGTTTCGAGGTTAGTAGTTTTGCTCCATTAATATAATTTTTTTTTTTCAAAATTTTTTGAGCTATATTTTTTTGCTATTTTTTCTTTTTTGGTTGGTTCAAGCGTTAAACTTTGATCGATCTCTTAAGTTAATGGGATTCTCTTTATGGATTTTATTTGCTTGTCTACTTGTTGATCTTTCAGTTTAAGTTCAAAACGAAATGTTGAATTAAGGGAAATACTTTGATTATTCTGGGTATTGTAATTTGGGAATTTTCATTTCGATTTGAGTTTCATCACACTGATTTTCTATGCATTTAATATTTTTAGGTTGAGTTTAATTAGTTGTTAATAGCTGAGTTTTGCCATATCGTAGCTGTTTGGCCTTTAATGTACATGAATTTTTGGGTTTTTACATTAGCTAGTCTAGAATTTTTTAGATAGCTTAACTAAAATTTAGGGTTTCTTTGGGAGATAATTTGGGAATTATACTTTATCCATGTTCAGGGTTCATATATTGAAGGACTTTATGTCACTGCTAATGTAGTTCCATGATTTAGTTAAAAGATAAGTTAATTTTAAAGAAACTTAGTGCCTCATTTTCCAATTTTGGTATGCGTTTAACCGTATCTAATGATGTTATTTGCTTTGTTCATTGAACGTTCCTTAGATCCCTACAACAAATTGTTGAAAGCTCAAACAGATCTCAAAATATTGCACTACATTTGGTCCAAACAAGAGTCTCCTTGATCAACACCTATTTGTACAAGAAATCAGATTTTGTTTTCTCTTTGGCTGGTGAAGCAGAAATTGTGATTCTGTTGTTGGGGAATTTGTGGTTCTATAATCTGTCAAGGTTGTTTATTGTTTTCCTTTCTTACCTTTTGTATGGGTTTTAAGTTTTTTAGACATTAACGGTATCGGGCATATTTGTTATTGAAGATATTGGTCAGGCCTGGCTCTTGATAGCTACTTGGACTCCGGCCACCAGGGGGCAGTGCCTGCAATGGCACCTTCTCGTGTGGCTGGAGGGTTAGCCCAATCTTCCTCAAGTTCAGGAATTTTCTTTCAGGGGGATGGGCAGTCTCAGACTGTAGTTAACTCACACTTGACTTCATCGTTTGGTAACTCATCCAATTCTATTCCTGGAACTGGGCGTCCTAGTTTGGGTCCAGTTTCTGGGGACTTGAATAATGCGGTTTTGAACAGTGTGGCAAACTCTGGACCGAGTGTTGGGGCAAGTTCCTTGGTGACAGATGCAAATTCTGCTCTTTCAGGAGGTCCACATTTGCAGAGAAGTGCGAGCATTAATACAGAGTCCTACATGCGCTTGCCTGCATCTCCCTTGTCTTTTTCATCCAATAATATAAGCATTTCAGGATCGTCAGTTGTTGATGGTTCCTCTGTAGTTCAGCAGGGGAACCATCAAGACCCAAGTGTACAGCAAGTCCAGCAGAATCAGCAACACCAACAGGGGGCTTCAAGTGCTACATCCCTGCCTACATCACAAACTGCACAAGCTTCACTTCCCATGGGGGCTCGAGCTCCTGGAACTTTTTTACAGGACCCTAATAATCTAACACAAGCAAAGAAGCCAAGATTGGATATCAAACAGGAAGATATTCTGCAGCAGCAAGTTTTCCAACAAATGCTTCACAGACCGGATACCATGCAACTGCAGGCCCGAAGTCCACAGTTACAAAGTTTGCTTCATCAGCAGAGGCTAAGGCAGCAACAGCAACTTCTTCAATCTATGCCACCATTGCAAAGAGCTCATTTGCAGCAGCAGCAGCAGATACAGCAGCAGCAGATGCAGATGAGGCAGCAAATGCAACAACAGGTGATGCAGCCTGTGTCTGCCATAAAGCGACCATATGATGGAGGTATTTGTGCACGGCGGTTGATGCAATATCTATATCATCAGCGACAGCGGCCAGCTGTAAGTTCATTTTTTTAACCTATGGTGATTTTCATATATGTATGATGTATATGCCTGTGCTATTGTACATAATGTCGAGCATTACCACTCTAATTCAATTAGATACTTACATGTAAGGTGGTTGTTGCTTAACTATTTGGACAGGAGAATTCTATTGCCTATTGGAGGAAATTTGTTCAAGAGTACTATTCACCTCGTGCAAAGAAAAGGTGGTGCTTATCACAATATGATAATGTTGGGCATCATGCTCTCGGTGTATTTCCTCAGGCTGCTATGGTCAGTTCCTCTTGTGTGATCGTATTTTTTTTGTTGCCATTTAAGAAAATAGTTTTTTACATGGTAATGAACTTCTCACACTTCTGTGTAACTTCTGCATATGATTTTTTTTTTTTTTCAGGAAGCATGGCAATGTGACATTTGTGGTTCTAAGTCTGGGAGAGGATTTGGTAAGAAATATCATGCTGTTTCCACATAATTTATTTTTTTTGTCAACACCATCATTATTGAAATGTGATTTTTGAGTTTATATAGTTGACTTCATTCTGGTGATAATTGCATTTTCAAGAGTGCAAGAGTAGGTTTTTGGAATAATGAAATCTATTGAAGCCTGTTACATGTAAAAGTTTCTTAGTAATTTAGTATTCTGTTTTTTTTGGGATATAAAATGCTTTAAATGATTTCAATCTTTTTGCCAGTTACAAATTAATTCATTCGGGGGACTAAATTTAGTTTGACTTGATGGAAGTAGGTTTAACTACAAAGTGGTATTATGGAATTTTTTGAAGTATATTTCAATGAGTTCCATATTATGTTCTAGAGCTTCAAAAAAGTGGATTGTTGCAAACATAAACTTATTTCATCGTTCAAAAAAGTGATAGAAAAAACAGATATTTTTTTTTCCTGACGAGAGTTTTATTTATTATTGGTTTGATTGGCACTGTCTACCTTCTGAGCAGGTTAATATATGTTTGCAACATCTTTTCAACCAGCAAATTCACCTTAACTAGCTTTTCTTTCTTTAATAATCGCTTTTTATTCACGAATTTCAGTAATTTGGACTTCCTTTGTTGACAAGAACATGAGTTTAGTATGGTGTGCTGATTCTTGGTTGGACTGGGGGATAAATTATTTAGATTACAGCAAGCATGCCTATGAGGTTTGTCTCTCTTAGTTGTTGAAGAAAGAAATCATCTCAAATTTCAGAGTATCTGGTTCTGTGATAAGTGTTGTGTGGATGGATGCGCATGTTTTGTTTTATTTACATATATGCTGTGCTAGTGACTTGGCTTCTTTTGAAGTTTTTTAGTCTAGAGTCCTGTAATTTTAACTTTTTTGGTTCAATCTTGACAGAGGCCACTTATGAAGTACTTCCTAGACTCGATGAAATCAAATTTGGAAGTGGTGTCATCGACGAGCTATTATTTCTAGACTTGCCTCGTGAATGTAGATTTCCGTCTGGAATAATGATGCTGGAGTATGGAAAAGCAGTTCAAGAGAGTGTATATGAACAACTTCGTGTGGTTCGTGAGGGTCAGCTCCGTATCATATTCACAAATGACTTGAAGGTAATATATATAGATTATTAATTTGCGTTTTTCATCAGTTGTTTAATTTGTTGAACCAATTGCTTTTCTCTGGATTTCAGATTTTGTCTTGGGAATTTTGTGCACGGCGTCATGAAGAACTTCTTCCACGAAGGGTGGTTGCACCACAGGTACCATTTTGAACCTTTATTTTCTTGTTTTTAACTTTTGTTGTTTAAAGTGATTTATAGAGGTATACATAAAATAGAAGTAAACAAAAAGAAAGGGATGAATAAATGAACAATTGTTTGTCCTGATAAGCTCATATATGATTTTGATTACATCTTGTGGTGATTTTAATATTTATATTGAAGCTTTTTAATGACTCAGGAGAACTAAATGAAGAAATGATCTTGGTTCAGTTATTACAAAATGTTTGAAATATTACATCTTGAATAATCTTCCTAGTCAAAATTGGTATGGACATTTGAAGGTTACAAGTTATTTGTTGCTTGTTTATAGAAGTTATGTACCAAAATTTATTAAATATGCTTGATTGAAAGTTTCTAGAGAAACAAATATATTCTGTCTTTGTCAGTAATTTTCCCATGTTCAATGAAATTGTTTTAGTCTAACAAAATCCAAGAAATTGAATAGACCAACTTAATCAAATTGTTTTATTTGGTTGTCAGCTCACTTGTCATAGTCTATCTGTTTGGTTCAACTGTCTTAGTTCAGTTGTGATCCAAACGAACTCATTTGGCCACCCAAATGCTCACCCCAAGTGATCAATACTAAATATGATCTCGCTTTTGTAATAAATAATTTGAGGTGAATTTCCTTGTGCTTTTGCAGGTTCATCAGTTGGTTCAGGTTGCGCAGAAATGCCAGAGCACGATTGCTGAAAGTGGATCTGATGGGGTTTCCCCACAGGACTTGCAAACAAACAGCAATATGTGAGTAAATAGAGCTGTGACCTGATTCCTTCTTTCTCTGTTTGGGTATTTCTTGCTCAATTATTTTTCTTGAAACCCTTTTGAATTAGGAATAGTTAAATGACAAAGAAAAATGCAAGGTATATAGGAGTATATTTGTCATAGTAGTATCTGAAAAATTTCAGCATATTTCTCATAATAGTATCTGAAAAGATTTCAGCAACTTATCTAATAAATATTTGGAAGTTCCCTTGCATATTCTCTTTGGCTTGCACAAGACTGGTCTTTGAAATTGCTGATACTAATTTGATGTTTTTAAAGGGTCTTGACTGCTGGACGTCAACTTGCCAAGACTTTAGAGTTGCAGTCTCTAAATGATCTGGGATTTTCCAAAAGATATGTTAGATGTTTGCAGGTACAATTTGGGCTGTTTCTGGATCTGGATTTTACTATTTAGCATATGACTAAGATTTCTCGTGTTGCTGATTCTTCTTTTAAATTTTCGATACATTTTGTTATAGATCTCTGAGGTTGTCAACAGCATGAAGGATCTGATTGATTTCTGCCGGGAAAACAAAGTTGGACCAATAGGTAATTCTCTTATGGCTGGTGTGGCATATTTACATACTACATGCTGGCTGTTGTGCAATGTGCATAATTGTGCTCTTTGGAGCGTTAGAATTCTAGAACATCTCTTATAAGTAAATATGTCAACATTTTTGCATGCTCCCTGTACTAAAGGTTCAAGTTGAGTATACAGAGTGCATCTCAGCTATTTGGAGAGTTGTGTTAAAGTTCATAATCCACAAGTCATTACTTCCGTTGAGCTGTATGATTTAATAAGAACAGTATGGGGTAAATTTCCAAGATTGTACTTGCTGCTTGTTTGTTTACTTTATTTAAGGCCTTCCCTATTTATGTTTTATGTTTATTTGGAGTTTTAAGGGATGTAAGTTCGCAAACACATACTTTCTGATGCTGCCCGCTGACTGATCAGTTTTTGATATTTTTGTGGATCTTCTCTAATAAGACCCAGTACTGTATCTGTAAGAACCTAATTGCTTTTTTCTTCTTCTGATAGACTATCTGGATAAACTGCTAATTGTTGTTCTACTTTGTGAATGTCCTTTGAACTCTGGCCTGTTGCCTAATTAGTACATCTAGAGACATTATTTTGAGGTTCCAGGCATGAAGTTCTCATTCCAACCTTTGTGTGCAGAGGGCTTGAAAAATTATCCCCGTCAGAGCACTGCAGCCAAGCTCCAGATGCAAAAGATGCAGGAGATGGAGCAGCTAGCCAATGTCCAGGGCCTGCCGACTGACAGGAACACCCTTAATAAGTTGATGGCATTGCATCCTGGCATAAATAGTCAAATGAACAATAACCACATGGTTAGCCGAGGGGCTTTAAGTGGTCCAGCACAGGCAGCTTTGCAACTGACCAACTACCAGAATATGCTCACGAGGCAAAACTCAATGAATTCAAACTCCAGTAACTCTCTCCAACAAGAGCCTGCATCATTCAATATTTCAAATCAAAGCCCATCGTCAAACTTCCAAGGACTTGCTGGTTTGGTACCAGGATCTATGCAAAGCTTGCCGTCGAGTGGCTTTTCCAGTCCACAAATCCCTCCTCAGCAGCCACAACAGCTTCAACAGAGAAGTCTGAGCGTTAATAACTTACTTCAGCAAAATCATCCACAGGCCTCTCAAGGCAGCCAGGCCTTGCAACAGCAGATGATCCAGCAACTGCTGCAGGAGATGTCTAATAATAGTGGGGGAGGAGTGCAACAACATTCTATATCTGCACAGAATGCAAATGGAAGTATCGGTAGGAGTGGGGTGGGATTTGGAAGCAACACTTCAGCACCACCTGCTGCCACTGCTACTGTATCAGCAAGTATTGCAGGACCTACACCTAGCAGAAGCAACAGCTTCAAAGGTACTTCAAACAGTGATTCCTCTACAGCTGGTGGAAATAGTGGTTTTAACCATAAAGGATCAGATTTGCCTCAAAACCTCCATTTGCAGGATGATATTGTTCCTGATATTCCACATGAGTTCACTGAGAATGGCTTTTTTAACAGTGACCTAGACGATAACATTGGTTATGGTTGGAAGGCATGACTAACATGACATGGTATGGCCTTGTCATTCCCAGTTATTGAGCGAATGTTGGCCGGATATTTGTACAGAATATTAAAATAGCTGCTTTCTCCCACTTCTCTCTTTGCTTCTATAATTTTCGAATTTGTAGGCTAAGTGTTTTTTTCCCCCTCTTCTTTAAGAGCTTTCTGTCACGTCTTCTTGCAAGTGTAATCTATTGGACCAAATTTGGGAGAGTTAAATATCATATTGAATGAGGTTTGAATGTCGGTATTCTTTTTTTTAACTGTTTTAACAATAAAGGACCAGATTTGCCTCCGAAGTAACAAATCAACTAAACAGAAATCTGTCTCGACAAATATGCTGACATGGTCAAAGTAGAATAATCTCTTACATACAGTTTCTTTTACACCTCTGCAAAAAACCATTAAATATTCGATCTTCTATTACTTAATGCAGCAGTTCTGTTATTGAAAGAAGATATAAAAGCTGTAGATGGAAGTTTCAGGGGACTATATAACAAATTATCCAGAGTCATCATCAGTCCCATATTCGTCACCAATTGCCCCAAAGCCGAGCAGCGTGTTCAGAATCATATTTTCCCAACCCCTTATGCCTCCCTCCATTATTCTTGCAGTCAACGAGTGCAAGCGAGAAGATGAACCTGCCCTGCCTACAGGTGGTCCTCCAGAATAGTACTTCAAGGTGCATTTTCCTGCTGGAAGTATTTCTACATCAAATGGATATGAAAGTGGTCGTCCTACAGCCTGAACATGGGAGATACTGCATCATGAAAACAAATCCAAATGCACTATATTAGCATAAAATCTTATGAGATGCTGTATGCAAATGCAAAACCAAAAAGAGAACTTCAGTAAACGAGTTCTTCTATGACGATACATGTTCTAAGAATAGATGTTCAGTTGATTGAGAGATTCTAAATGTTCGTTAGCTTGAATGCAAACAAAATACTCTCCTTTTTCTCTGCATTCTTCTTTCAAAAATATATAACGATATCAATGCATCTCTAAATCTCAAAACAGGCGAAGAAAAGTAATTTCTTCCCAGGAATTACTTCAAAGAAACCAATCATTTTCATAAGTAATTCCATTAAAGTCTAATTAGACTTGCAGTTGTATGTTAGAAAAAATTCCAAACTAGTACAAAAGATTGCATATACATTCAAAGAAATAAGATACTGAAAAATTGAATTTTTCAAGAAAAAAGAAACATAGTAGCGGAGTGAAAGAGAGAGAGTGAGAGAGAGACCATATATAGTACTTTCCATCCATTTCTTGTCTCTGAACTCTTCCCAGCAGCTCAATTTGCAGAATCCCTCCTATACAAAGCACAGGTTCCGGAAGTTCAAATTTTTGCAAGCAGTTCTCCTGACAATTTAAGTAGTTCAAATTTTAAAGTCACCTAAAATTTAAAGGAAACATAACTGGTGAATTAACACTCTTAATTAATGAAGTACAAATTCTAAAAAAAAAAATGCATGATTTCGGTTAACTGATAAATGTCAATTTTTTTTTCTTGGTCCAAGAAATGATTGACAATTTGATACCAACCATTTCCATAATTTATATTGAGATAGAATTGCCTAACCGACATCATCAGAATTGTACTTTTCCACAGTTTCATCAAACATTCTAGACCAGTTCCATGATGATAAATAAAATCATAAATCTTCATAAGCAATATCAGAGTCGGGGATGATGTACAAAAGTTTATTTAGCTTAAGATTCATAATGTTGCTCAAGCCATTTGCAACTACAATTTGTAGAATGTAATTTACCTGTTTCATAGGATATTCTGGTGAGGTATATGTCCATGAAAATTGATCATCCATTGAACTGTGATCGGAAGAAGAAACTACAGTAATATCATTCTTAGAATGTGGTAGAAGCTTAGGATGTCCCAGTCTGAACCGGACAGATTTAGACGAATATATAGGGCAGTCATCCTGAAAATATGCTGTTGTCAAGTCAAGACAAGCAATTTGTCAAGTGCTTATTCTTAACAAATGAAAATTGCGAAATGTTAAAAAGTATTGATTTTACAAAAGGACAAGCAATCATATGATTAAACCTTGGAATGGCTGAATATGGATCTCAGTAACAAGACATAAATTTGATATCAGCTTATACACTAATACTTCAGGAACACCAGATTCACTCTGCCCTTTACTCGACCAATACGAAGCTCCATGTCCAATTCCATTGTTCAGTTCCAAAGTGTTCCAAATACTTTCTTCTGGGTAATTATCAGTAGTAGATGCACTGATAGCTTCTGATATGCAATCCTTTTGCAAGATTGGGGAAAGGCCGGAAGCCAATTGAGCAAAGACTCTATGATTCCTTTTAAGGCACTCCCATTCTGTGGCCTCACTCTTTCTGACTATAGGATCAATCAGTTTGTCCGATTCAATGACACGAACAACACTATACATTTCAGGCAACAATTTCAAGCAAAGCTGCTTACAAAGGCCATGACCAATCACTGCAGAACATAAGAAATCATATATTACCATCATTCAGAATCCAAAGCATCCCAAAAAAAAAAAAAAAAAAAAAAACAACAGAACCCATTTAATTCTTGAAGACCAATCAAGCTTGTGATGAAAATACAATTATAACAAAGCATATCTTACATAGAATTTAAGTTTCCAAGGGAGTATAAATAAACATGTTGGATATAATCAATTTCTAAAATGAATTAAATATTATAATGAAACAGAGGAATAAAAGATAAACAAAATATAATATAGGCATACCAAAGCGGCGCCAAGAACTGGAAACAGAACAAACGCGGGCAAGATCAGAAGGATCATCCAAATGCATGAAGACCTTGTTGGACATATCAGTTCCAAGCCATTCTATAAAATCACCTTCACTTCCCATATTTGGGGAAGACGATGAGAAAACAACTCAATCTAGATTCAACACTGCAAAAATCACAACAATTAATAAAGTTTAAACCTTTATTAAAAAATTTGTAATAAAATGGAAATTTGAGAGAAAATTCAATTCTAAGGGCACCATTGATTATCAAATGATTATGGGTTTCAGACAATCGAATTGAAACAATTGTTAATTTGTGTACAGCAACAAACATAATATACGAACAACAGAGAGAGAAAAAGAAAACAACAAAAAAGAAGAAGAAAGGGAAAAAAGATCGGAGCTTTACGGAGACTAAATCACCGTAAACTCAGTCTTCCTCCACGGAGAATAAATACATTCTTTCTTGCTCTTCTCAATCCTTATCAGCCATTTGTATTGATTTATGATTTTTCTTAAATCCAATCCCAAATTAATGTTAAAAAATCAAATTATATTTCTTAAAGAAAATTTCTTACAATATCGCCGATAAGAAAACTACGTGCGTATCCACAAGCAATCCAAGTTGGCATGAATATCAATATCAGAAAAATGAGAGGTTTTTTATTAACTTATCTTCATTTTGGCTAATTTACTTTTTTTGAAATATTAATTTTAATATATATATATATATATATATATATATATATATA
>CANUEY010544870.1:0-16352 GCA_948099555.1 Croton setiger
AATAATGCCCAGCAGCTGCTTGGGTTATATTCTTACACATACATATCCATTTTGCCTTAAAACATAACTTAACCTAAATGGTTTTCTTCCTTTCTTCTTCAATCTTTCAAACCTTTAATTCCAGCCCCATAAATCATCCAACACCTAAAACTTTTTTTTAGTGTCAAAATAATACGTATAACACGTGTCTGAAGTTTCGTAAAAATCAGAATCCGAAAATTGGTCGCGGTTCGATCGGTGCCTTAAACCGAGTCCGAAGCTCGACGATTTTTACGAAACCAAAACTGTACGACGTCGTCGCAAAATTAGGGTTCCAAAACTCTTTAAAACATGTTAATAAACATATATCAAAATATCAAATTCATTTGGTTCATATTTTACGCGATTACGACATTTTCCGATCGTGCGGGTCCAAAAACCCTAATTAGCTCCATTTGTGTCTTTCAACGGAAAACGAGCCTATAACATAGCTCAAAATTCTCATTCAAATCATATATCATCATATTCAAAACATATCCAAATCATTTACTTTAAAATATTGCGCGTTTTCGATATTTTTCGGTCTCGCGAGCCAAAAATCCTAATTGGCTCCGTTGATGTTTTTCGACGATAAACGAACTTAACACATATTTTGTTTAACATCTCTAATTTATATATTACCATTTCTAAATTATGTTCATGTCATATATCATATCAAACTATAATGCTTTTTAATTGAAAATGCATAAAATGTATGTGATGACGTCAAAATGACGTAGGTTAAGGTTTGGGGTGTCACAACTCTCCCCTCCTTAAGAATTTTGTCCTCAAAATTCAACATCTGTAAACATGTATGGATGATTGTGGCACATATAACTCTGTATTTTTCACATAATCTCTTTCTCTCTTAAGCAATCTTCTCTCAAACATCATATCTTATTCCAATTTCATCTTTATGATTTATAAAACTGTATCTGTTTTCCATGTTTCCCAAACTTATTTTATATATATACTTCACATATTATGCACATACTTCACATTCCTCAAAAGAGTACTATAAGGCAACCACACAAACAATATCTCATGTCTTTATTCTTTATTCAAAAAGGATGCAAATAGAAACTGAAACCCTTTTTTTTTGCAACAAAAAATGCCATGACCATTTACAATATATTGAACATGAATATAAGGGCAGATGCTTGTGACAACAATTGCATGTGATGGTTTAAAATGATAAAAAATAGAGGTCTAAATAGCAACAAACTACAACAAAATATGAGATTGCCAAATTTTAACAATTTAAGAACAGTTTCCTGTACTGGATTTCAAGCAATGACAGCAACACATAGACCTATTGTGAAATCTCATACATAGACAGTAACAACAAAATGGTAGCATGAAACCAAACCCTGATTTTCTTCAACATATCTTAATAGCATCATGTTTGATCAAAATATAATATCAAAGCAAAAAGCATTTCTGGGTAGAACATAGAACAATAATGCATTACAAAGCCTAACTAGAATCAGGCAGTAATATAACCAAACCAACATAGCAACATGTAGTCATTTATCTTTATCATAGACTATATTTTAACTTCAAAGGAATTGAGTAAAAGATGTTGATGTATCATAGGACATGTTGACGCTCAATTTTCCCCCCAAAATTTTAAAAGAAGAATGCCCAAATATATTTTAAGTTCGATGAATCCCCAAATTTCCCGATTCCAGATTAGTTTTTGTTTGTTTTGAAAAATATCTCAAAATTCTCCTTCTTCTTTGATTAACTTTTGTTTAATTAAATGAATATTTTTATTTTTATTTTTATCGATCTTGATTTTTAATTAAAATTTGATTTTTGTGTATATTTTGATTTTATAAGAAAAAATTAAAAAAAGTTTAATTAGGTTGGTTTAATTTTAATTTAATATTTTTATTTAATTTAATCAATTATTATTATTATTATTATTATTATTATTATTATTATTATTATTATTATTATTATTATTGTGTAAAGAAAAAAAAAGAAAAGAAAAGAAAAAGAAAAAAAAGAAGAAAGGAGGAGGAAGATTTAGGTTTGAATCGAACCAGATCGGTTCGATTCAAAGCAGCCCGACCAGCCCACCAAACAAATTAGTGCCGTTTTGATCACAGAAAAAAACAAAAAAACAAAACAGAAAAGGGAAAACACAAAAGAGAAATGGAGATGGAAACAGAAACATGAGAATGGAAGCGAAGGACAGAAATTAAATGGAAAGCGAAGACGGTGACTACGGCAGCGTCTGCAAACAAAGGACGAAGCTGAAGCTGAAGGCTACGAAGATAAGCAGCAAAATAGAGTGTGCACTGTCTGGCGTGGTGAAGACCAGAAGCACGCGGAAAAAAAAGGGGGCAGAGCCTTCTACCTACAAAAAAGGAGATCCAGAGAGCTTCAGAGAGTGGGGAGAGGCTTTCGAATTCTAGAATCGAGGCTAAAGAAAAGAAAAAAATTTGTAAGTTTAAATTGGGATTTTAGGGTTTTCGCTTTTGTAATTGGAAAAAAATTTGGGGGGAATTCGGTTTTCTGAGAATTAGGAATTAGGGGTTTCTTCCTTCAAAATTAGGGTTCCAGGTTTCTATCTCAAAATCGATTTGAGATTAGAAACCAAATTAATTGTTTGTTAGATTTTTCTCTGATTTTGTAAACTTTGAGAATTCTGAGCGAGGAACACTGCTTCTGTAAAGAAATTAAAAATCTTTCCTGATTGAGCTTGAATCAGAACCAGAAGGCCCGAATTTGAGGTACCAATTTTGATTGTCACTTTTCTTTTAATCTTTATTTTTGTTTTGATAATGTTGATTTTTGGCAAGATTTGGGATCCGGATTGATGTTAGATGATTGTTTGTGCTTGTTTAAATTTTCATTCTTAATGTATGGTTTCTGTTGAAAGTCATTGCTGTTTTTGTTTTGTGAATCTAGTGTTTCAATGTTGTTTATGATTCAAATGAGCTATAGAGAATTAAATGGGCACCGTTATGACTTCTGAATCTTTTGGTTGTTCATGTTTTAATGTTGTTATATTGTTGGGCAAAACAGAAATGCTATTTTCAAAATTGTCATGTTGATGTTTCATGTTGAATAGTTCAGACACACATATTGTTGTTGCTGATTAAATTTCAGGGCTACTTTTGATAATATGCTATTTATCTAATTCTGGTTCCATTCATCGAATGACAGACCTAGAGTAGTTATGGTTTTTAGCTTTTGAATTGCCTTCTGTTTTACTTGGGGATGACAGGTTTGTGCTAAAAAGAGTCTGTGGATATTGCTGAATAACAAAATGATTAAGATACCTTCTGTTCTGAGTTTGTGATTTAGAATGTTATTAAAATAGCCTTGGTACGATTCTGTTTTCCCAATCTGAGGGGTGTCTTGAACTTGATAGTGCCATTTTATCTGATTAGAATTTTTGGTCCTATTTGAACACTTCCAGTTTAGATTCTAAGTTGATGACTCTAGTTTACACCTAATATGTTCAAAGTTGCATGTTCAACTACTGTTTCTGTCTTTCACTGCCATTATAATATTTCAAGACTGTCTCCAATCAAAATGAGCTAGAAGTGTCAGTTATCTTATGTTGATTTCTGTTGTCATTTCTTGGAATTCTGTTCTTAATGTTCTAATTGACAGAAATTGTATGCAAATCAGTTAAGCTTTCTGCTTTCTCCTTTTTTGTGCTGTCAAGTGCTAATGCCCTGGCTTCCAGTGTAAAAGAATCTGTGACTGGTTTGAATTGTATTGCTAAATCTATACTGTGTTTAGTGTTGACAGAACCCTGTTACCTAGGGTATGAATATACATACTGTTGCCTCTTGCTATTTATAAACTGTGTTGATTCCTGCTGCATGAATGAGTTGAATCCAGAATATTAATTCCAGAATGCTTAGTATTGTTTGTATACTTTCTGAGTTGCAAATGCAAATGCTAAGTTTATATTAAAACTATTTTTGCTTCTTTCTATTTTGAGGCTCCAATTTGATTTTGCTAAGAACCTGTTTTGAACCAATAGTTTATAGAGTGGGACTATTTTGGGTAAGTTTAGCCTAAGTAAATGGACTTTCTTGAATGTTATATGCATGTGGGGGGTTCCATTTTGAAAAATTACATGTTCTATGGGCCGTTTTTATATCGTTCATGCATAGAGGGACCGCTTTCATAACTTTACATGTTAAGGACCTTTTTGTAGATTAGAAGAGTTTAAGGGCTGTCATCTTCAGAATGATCCATGGACTGTTTTGATGTGTTTAATGGTCAATGAATTATTTTTGAAGTCTTTGAATACTGTGGACTGCTTTAATATGTTTGGTAGGGCTGCAAATGAGTCAAACGGCTCAGTGTTCGCTTGATAAAAGCTCGACTCGAAGCTCGGATCGATAATAAACGAGCCGAACTCGAGCCGAGCAGTTAGGCTCGCGAACAGCTCGTTTAAAAAAACTCGCGAGTAGCTCGTTTAATCGGCTCGCGAACTGCTGGTTAAATAAGCTCGCGAGCCTATCAAAACGATTAATTTTGGTACCAAATCAAAAAATATGCTTCAGCCAAACCACCCGCCTCTCCACTTCATTTTTTGCTATTTCATTTCTCTTTCACTGAAACTGCTATTTTCATTTTCTTACTGAAACGACATTAAAAATGAATTTTCTTGATTTTTGACTAACTCTTAATAAGTTAGAACACGAGCTCGAATAACAGCAGGAAACGAGTTCGAGCTTATTTGTGAGCTAAAACTCAAACTCGAGATGAGCTCGAATTCAAGCTTATTTATGAGCTCAAGCTTGAGCTCGAAAAGCAACATAAAACAGCTAAGCTCATGAGCCTAAAACAAGCCAAGCTCTCGAGTTTCAAAACCAGCCAAGCTCACGAGCTGAGCTCGAGCTCGTGAAATTTAACACGAGCTTGTGGAATTTAACACGAGCTCGACTCGAGCTCGAGCTCGTGAAATTTTAAACAAACCGAGTTCGAGCAGCACAATACTCGGCTCGGCTCGGCTCGTTTGCAGCCCTACTGTTTGGTATGTGTAGGGGCAGTTTTGTAATTTTGGAAAGTTTGAGGGACTAAACTGGAATTATGCATAATTGAGATTATAATTTGATAATGTTGCATGAATTGTATGCTTATGACCAATTTTAAATAAAAATGCATGTTTAGGGGCTGTTTTAATAATTTTCCAAAAATTAGGAACTTAATTGTAAATTCTAAAAACTATAGGGACTTTTTCGTAATTTGCCAAGTTTGTTTAAATTTTATACTTTTGGGGCGTTTCGGGTTTAAATAATTAATTCGGGGACTAAAGGGTAGATTGTAATTTATTTAGGACTGAATTGTAATTATTTTCTCCGAATCGGAGAAAGAATAATTTAGATTTAAGGGGTGTTTACTTTCCGCACTTTAATTTTCCGCATTTGATTTAAATGTTTGTAATTGTTTTCGCGAATGACCGTAAAACGCCATAAAGGAACATCGTTAGCTTAATCACGCAACGGATTTTCATTAAAACTTAAATTTTAGAAAGAAAAACAAACCAAGAGGCCGGTTTTTGCCGGGCGGTGGTTTAAGTAAAACTTAAACCGTCGTACCTTACCCCCTTACCCGATCTCTGAAAATTTTGACCAGTGCCTTTTTTCAAAAATAAACGGAGTCATTTTTCTAAAAATAAAAAATTGATTTCCCGAAATTGGGTGGCGACTCTAGAACCTTTTTTTTAAGACCGACTAGTTCGGCAACGCCCAAAACCTAAAAATCGGTTTTTGTCACTTAATCTCTTTTTGGTAAAAATCCAAATCCATTCGAAAACTGAAACAACAATAGTTTTAACTGGCGACTCTCCACTAGGGATTTTACAGTAAAAATTCCGGTTTTTATTAACTGAAATTTTGACTGTAATTAGGGGTTAACTCAAAATGGTTTGTTTTCTTTCCAACTTTTAAGTTAAAATTTTCAAAAAAAAAATTCAAAAATAAATAAAAATTCGTTTGGTGATTTTCGGTCATTTGTTGTTTGTTTACTGCTTTCCTTAATAATTGTTTTAGGAATTGCATTCATTATTCAGCATATTCTATCTCCATTCTACCCTAATGACCCTACAGTAAGATTATTAGTGCGACCGACTGCTGCATTCCGGAATTTTTCGGATACACCAGTCGGAGTATTGGTAATGCTTATCAATCGTAAGTCTCATACCAAACGGTATATAAAAAGGTTAGGCCTCAAAAGCCGAAACCTCGCTCGGAACCTGAGACCTGTCAAACCCGACTTAACCCACATGTAGTCGACCGTAGTGACTTCCATTTAGGATTTAACCCAATTTGTTGTGCTGTTGTTTGAAACATCATCTTAAATGCGAGTGAAAATCGTCAATCTCAAAGTCCCCCGCTGACTGTCGAGATTTAAGCCAAAAATCCTAGGGTTTTAGAAGTCAGAATTTTGACCAAACGAAGCCGTGTGTGGGCGATATAAGGATGGAGTTCATGCATTTCCTACCTCCCGTTCCCCCATTTTTGTGAATAATATTTTCGTCATGCATCACGTAACGTGATTTTCTCTTTCAGCCATTTTTAAGAGCCGATTACAGTTATGGTCCGTGGGCCCTAACCATCAGTTAGTTGCTTAACTTGAACCTTTTTGTCGAGGAAAGGCGAAATAACCCAATCCCGAGCACAGTACGAAAGATCCATCGACATTCATAGTTGTAGTTAAGAAAACAAAATCCGGAGACCCGAATTGCAGCCAGAAGATAGTTCGATGGCCACACATTTGTAGTCTAGCTAGTCATGATGTTCAACGTCACATCACTCCTGAAATGTAGTTGCCCGAAAAATGTACTGTTGCCAATAGTTGTAATTCAAAACCTTCTATTATAAATGAAAAGGGGATTTTTAGCTATTACATTTCCATTGTCTTTTAAAAAGTGAGAAAGTGAGAACCATACAAAAATAAAGAAAATATAAAAAGAAAAAAAATTGAAAAATAAAACCCTGATTAAGCGACAATCACGCTTAAGGCAAAAAGAAAGGGTAAAGAGAGAAAATAATTAACTAGAAAAACAGAAAACGGCTAGTTAATGACAAAAGACACCCTAAATGTAATCGGCTAAACCATACTTGCCTACTTTGACAAAATTTTTCAAGTTCTCCAACCGGCTGCGGCGAAAGGACCGGGGGCCCATGACAGTTAATCGGCACATAAGAATTGCACTCACTTTGTGTTGACGCTTAATTTTTGTCCCTTAAAAGTACCAATGATGATAATATGCCTAAGCTAGATGAGATCTCCAGTAGTTTCGAAAAAAGCTCACGTTCTCTCAATTCTCAGAATGTTTTAAGTTTTTCCCCATTCCCGGGATGTTTTAATGCTTTCAATTCGATTTCAAAAATTCCTTTTTCTTCCAAAAAATATATATTTGAGCCTTTTTCTTTTTAATTTTAAAGAAATTAAAATTAAAAAAATAGAAAAGAAAAGAAATTCTGATTTTAATTTAATTTTCCTCTTTGTTGAATTTTTAATTTTGATTTTAATTTTGTTTTATTTTAGTTTTAATTTAAAACTTATTTAAAGAGAGTTTTAGTTTTTGTTTTTAAATAAAAAATAAAATTAATGAGAGAAAATGGAAGAAAATTGAAGAAAATGATGAAATTGAAAGAAAATGAAAGAAGTTAGATGATTTAGGAAGGAATTGAAGGCAGGAAGGATGTAATTGCAAACGGAGGTAAAGTTTTGGGGGTAAAAATGTGAATCTAGAAATTATAGGGGCGGAAAGCAGAAAGACTGAAACGCAGAAATCAAAACGACTTGTCATTTTGATTATGGAAGGGACGGCGTTCAAGGAGGCGCTGCGTTTAGTTAAAACGCAGAAAACGACTTGTCGTTTTGATGAATAAAAAAGCAAAAAAAAAAATAATAAGGAAAAACGTCGCCGTGTACCTGTTGAAACAGAAGCAAAAAGAAATGGGGAAATTGAGATTAGGGATTCTGGGATCAAATTGAAAACACATTCGGGAGGGAGATGAAATTGAAGACGAAATTGAAAAGTGAGAACGAAGCAGAGGAGTAGGATTGAGCGAAGAAAGTGTGAGAAAGAGAGAAGAAGGGTGGGAACAGAAAGAAGAAGCACCGAAATAGAGATTGTACACTCAACAGAAACTGTAACAGAATGGAAGAAGAAAGAAGGAGAGGGAGACAGTTGGTTGGGACGTAACATAATGGTTACGTGGAAGGCGTCGTACGAAGAGGGAGAAAAAAAAAGATAAAAGGCAGAAGCAGTCTGGATAGAAGGGGGGAGGAGGAGAGGGCGTTCGTTTGAGAGGAGGCCATTCTGGAAGCTATTCAAAAAGGAAATTCTGTAATTCTTCAGTTTTTCTTTTCTTCTTTTTTGAGAAAGAATTTTCATCGGATTGTAATTTCAATTCTGATTTCAAAAACTCAATTTGGAATTCAGAATTGAATAGTAATAGTAGTTTCTTCTCTGTTTCCAAATTTCTCTTTCCTGGAGCTGTAAAGAACGTTATGGATTCTGGAATAACATAAAGCTGATTGGCAAATTCTGAGGTACCTTTAGATTACCTTAAATTACAATTCTTATTAATTGATTAAAAATGCTTGGAATGGTTTGGGAACCTGATTAGTTGTGTTGTTTTGCTTGTTGATATTTTTGAGTTGGTGATCTTTAGCTTCTGTGGAATATAATCCATAGTGTTATTTGGTGTTTCTTAATTTGCAATGTGACATTTGAGATAGTTATGATATTTAGATTTGAATGTTAGTAACATTTTGTTGATAGTTATTGAAATTCTGTTTGGCTTTCATTTCTTGATAAGCTCATTTTTGGTTTCATTTCTGTATTCAGATTTGTTGAACTTGATTAGGATGCATCTTTATATTTGTTTACGTTGATCCGCTAAGCCTTATTGCTCAGATATGGTTTGTTGAGCTGGGTAGTTCCTGTTGATTTGTTGAGTCAGATGGGGTATGTTGATTCCAATATTTTGTTTCTGTTAGCAATATTGCAAAATGACCAAGGATTACATCTTACAACATGTTTTTCATTAGCTTATCCATGTTGATTTTGTCAATATTGTCTGTTTGCATATTTTTAGTCCTTCTGTTTAAATCCTATCAAATGTTTATGCATGATGAGTGAATTGATGAAGTATGTCTATATTCATTACTGCAAATGTACTAAATTGGTTGAGTAGTTGTATTGGATAAATTGGTTATGTTGTTTGGGACAGGTCTTTTTAGTATTGGTAAGCAAAATGTCATCATTTCAGTATCCTAATTAGTACATTCTGCACTGGACTGTAACATTAAACAATTCATTTAGGAGTCCAGAAACCTGTGTTCATATCGTTTGCCTGCTGTGATTTGCTTGCTACCCTTACCTTTCTGTTTATGTATTACTTCATTCTCTACCTGTTAATATTGAGCATGAACATCCAGCCCTCTGCCATCGTCTTTAGCTTCATCATGACAGTGTATTCCTTTTTATTCAAAGTGTTTTAAGTTGGTCTGTCTTTCATGTATGCTGAGTTCAAGATGTTTGATACAGATTGTTTGTGTTTGAATTTCAATATGATCATACTAGTTGTCATATGTTAGTTTTAAGTTATTGTTGCATCCTTATGTTTCTGTTCAATTTCCCATGTAATCTGTTCATATTCATAGTATGTAGTTGTGCTGCCGGTTCATTTTCTTCTGAAGTGCTGAGAAGCTTATGCTGGACATGCCATTTAAGATAAACTGTTTGAATTCAGAATATTGTTTGGTTGCTGTCTGAATTATATGTTTGAGGAGTTAGATATGCATCAAGGATCATTTTGGTAATTAAACATTGTTAAGGGGCTGTTTTGTAAGTTTATGAGAAATCATGAATTTTTTGACAAATGTTATGTGTTTAGGATCAATTTTCTTGGCATGACATAAAATGAACCAATTCTGAAGCTATTTGAAATATAGGGCCAGAATTGTAAATATTACAAAACTAGAGGACTAAACTGTAATTTTCATGTTTTGCCTTTAAAATGTTGAGATTTACTTGTTTTGTGAGATGTTTGGCATGATTGAGAGTAATTTGCCAATTTTCTTAATCTTGGGGAAATTCTATAATTTTCTAAAAATTGGAGGAGCTAATTGAAATTTTGCCTTGTTTGCCTTTTTGATATTAATTTGCATGTTTGAATGGTTGTTTGTTTGATTTGGCAAATTTTATGGTTTGAATGGATAGTTTTCATAATTAGGGACCTAATTGTAATTTTCCTATTTTTTCCAATTTGTAATTTTCCACTTTAATGTTTTATTATGTAATTTTTGGTTTTTTGGGTTTAATTGGGAAATTTAAGGGTAGAATGTAATTAATAGGTATTCGATTTGTAATTAGTTTTTAGGTTTTAATTTCCGCAATTTAATCGCTTTCTGCTTTGTGTTTTGTGTGAACATTAGTTTTCACCGCTTAGGAAAATCGATTAGCTGTTTTCAAAAACAAAATAATTGACTTGACTTAAATTTGGAAAACGATTTCGGTTTGAGAGGCCGGTTTTATACCAGGCGTTAGTCAAAATGTAATTTCGGCTAACGTACCCAGCCCTCTTACCCGGAATCTGGTTTTGACCAATGCCTTATCCTAATAAAAAACGCAGTCAACTTTTTCTTAATTAAAATTTGGTTTTTCTTAAACCGGTATCCCGACAGGTGGCGACTCAAAAAACCAATTTTAAGACCGACTAGTTCGCAATCATCCAAAAAATGTTTTGTCACTCTTTTTCAAAAATCAAAATTTAGTTTTTCGGTTTTCTTTAAAATCGGAAAAGTCGGTCGCAAGTCGGGATGTCTTCAGTCTTTTGGCGACTCTGCTGGGGATTTTACAGTGAAATATCTGGTTTTTCTTATTTGGATTTTTGACTATAATTAAGGGTTAACTCGTTTTGTAACAAACCAAAATTGTTTTTCACTTTTTAAGTCAAGTCATTTTTCAAAATAAAAATCGCGCGCGGTGATTATTAATGTTCGTTGTTTGTTTATTGCTTTTTAGGCTTGCATTGCATTCTCATCATCTTCTATCTCCGTTCTTCCCTTATCACCCCGCGATAAGGTTATCAGTGCGACCGGCTGCTGCCTTCCGAAATTTTTCAGATACACCAGTCGGAGTACTGGTACTGTTTGTCACCCGTAAGTCCCGTACTGAAAAGTATATAAAACGGTTAAGGCCTCAAAAGCCGAAACCGCGCTTACAGAACCCGAAACCTGTCAAACCCGACCTAACCCACATGTAGTCGACCATAGCAACTGCCATTTAGGTTTTTAACCCGAAATGTTGTGCTGTTGTTTTGCATTATCATCCTAAATGCGAGTGCTATCGACAATCTCAAAGTCCCCTGTTGACTGTCGAGATTTGACCAATTCCTAGGGTTTTAGACGTCGGAATTTTGACCATCGAATACATGTGCGGCGATATAAGGGTGGAGGTCATGCATTGCTTTCCCCCCTTCCCCTTATTTATCTGTTTTTATCAGTCATTCATGCATCACGTAACCTGTTGCTGTTTCAGCCATAATAGGAAAGTTTGTAGTCGGTATGGCCCGTCGACCTCGTAACCGTAACCGGGTTCAGGATTTGAGGGAGGTTAACGAGGCCGGGCGTGCTACCCCAAATCGAGCATCATTTCAAGCCCATCAGGAAACCCTAGCTCGGGCCCAGTCTGTTGGCTGAGCCATGATTGCCACCGGTGACTGGAATATGGTGGAAATGAATGCCATAAGACCAAATGTTCGAGAATTTGTTATGCCATTTCAAGTTCCAGTAAGCATGAGAGTCGGAGAAGGTTTGGATTCAGTCCTACGCTGCGTATTGCAAGAATTCCTAGTTCTTGATTCGTTCGAGCCCGACAGTGTCAGAAACCTCCGACTCAATAACTCGGATTGGTATTGTCATATTCTTGATCAGCCTATTGTATTGGAGTGGGAATTTGTAAACCCTGATGAAAATTTGTAATCAGTCTGTTTTAATGTAATTATAATTACAGTTTATGAAAGCAGTTTCAATTTCAGTTTATATATTTTTATTGTCTTCTGATGTTCAGTTTGAAAGATTAAAAAAAATGAAAAGAAAAAAATGAATGAAATAAAAACCCTGCTTAGAAATTTCCAAATTCTAAGGCAAAAGTTAAGGGAATGACAGAATAATAAAAAAAAAACAGAGAGAAAATAATTAATCAGAAAATACGAAAAGGACTGGTTAATGACAGAAGACAGTTCAAATATGTCTACTAAAACAGACACGCCTACTCTGATAACACTTTTCAAATCCCATTGGTTGGCTACGTGGAAAAGAGATTCACGGTCCATACCGATTTACAAACACATTAGAATTGCATTTCATGTGTTGTGTTGCATATACATTTTCCATGCATCCATGCATACATTTTCCCTTCTAACCTTTTGTTTAACAAACAGTCGCAGCCAGCAATAGGTTCATCTAGCAAAGGCACTGAGCCGAAGTGGGTCAGAGACCAGTCTGGAAGATTAGTTAATACTCTGATCCAAGAAAGGATAAACTCAGAATCAGAAACTGTGAACAGTATGACTGACAGACAAAGTGCCGAGAATTTACAAGTTGATCCAAATGAGCCCTGCTACACTCGGGCTGAAGTTGAGGCTATGGTGAAGAAAATGATGGTAGCCAAGCTGGCTGAGTTGGGTTTAGCGCCTCAGAGTCAGGTACAAGTTCCTACAACTGCTTCTGGTCTTAACAAAAATAAGGAACCGGAGACTTTCGATCCTTTGCTGCACGAACAAGACCCAGGGTATCCTAAGGATTTACTGGAGAGAACGCGAAACAGTAAGGGGCCGATGATCCTTCTATTACATAGAGAGTTACCCGTGCAGTGCGTAAGGTTTGGGTTAGAGACCATCATGTGGTGAGACCACTACCTAATCCTTTAAGTGTCCAAACTTCTCCCGAGTATCGAGTGTGACATCCCTAACCAAATCAAACGTCATTCATGACGTCATTTAAGCATAACATGCTTTTTCATATTTTCATCGCATAAATATCATTTTAAATTAAATTTGATTATTTGTTAAAAAAATTATGATTTGAATGTGTTATGGAATTAAGTAGATAATGTGAATAAGTTAAGTTTTAGGCTTGTTTACAATCGGTCGACGTAAACGAGGCCTGTTTAGTGTTTTTGCTCACGCGACCGATAAAACGTCGGAAACGCGGAAAATTTAAAAAGAAATGAATTTGGAATTTCATATTTTGGTTATTTAATAAATGTTATTTTTTTTGGAACCCTAAAACTACGACGACGTCGTACGATTTTGGCTCCGCTGGCATCACCGATGTTCAGGAGTCGATTTCGGGCGCCGACTAGACTGCAAATATTTTTTGGACCTGATTTCACCGAAACTTTAAATATTGTTTATTAATATTATTTTAAGGTTTAAAATGAAAGAAAAATGATTAAAATTATTTAGTTATGGGCAGTAAGCAAAGGAAATAAGAATGAAGAAAAGGATAATTAGGGTTAATGAATAATTATGGACTATTTAAGTAAAAATGAAGTAGGAGGTGGAAAGTTGAGAGTTGGGATTTATTCTTGAGTTGTTTAGGACCTAAATGAAAAGGTGAAGAGGTGGAAGAGGTAAGAAAATAGAAGGGGTCGAAGGAAAAATAGAAAAGAGAGAAAGAAAGAGAAAAAAGAGAAAAGAAAGAAAAGAGAAAGAAAAGAGAAGAAAAGGGAAGGGAGCTTAGATTTTATGGGTTCTATGTAATCTTAAGATGTATTAGAGAAGATTAGGAGTGAGAGAGAAGGAGAAGAAATGTTGGAAAAAGAAAGAAATTAAGAAAACAGTAAAGAAACAAAACCAGAGCAGTGAAAAACAGTGATCGGGAAGGGAGAAAGAGAGAGAAAAAGAAGAAAATCTAGCTTGCATGGCTGGATTTGGGGCTTAGGGATCTCTAGAGGGTGTTCCTGGAAAGAGATTGGTGGTATGGCTGAAAAGTCGCCGGAAAACCGCCGGAAAATCGCTGGAAGTTGGGTCCAAAAGCAGGCCAATCGGAGGAAAACTGGGGGCTAGAGGTTGAAGAAGATCAAAATGGCAGCCTATGCTGCGTTTTGATGAAAATTACCTCATGAGTACCTAAATTTAGTAAAATTACATTTGACCCTTAAAGTTTATAATTTAATGCAATTTAGTCCTTCTTACAAAGTTTTAATTGTTTTCAATTTAGTTCTGCTAGATTTGATTTTTGATAAATTATATTTTGACCCCTGAAGTTTCTGGCGCATTTCAATCAGGTCCTTTCGCCTGAAATTAATTTAAAATAATTATATTTTGGCCCCTAAACTTACTGCTGCATTATAATTATACACCTGGAAAGTTTAAAATGTTTCAATTTCACCCCTCCGCACTAAATTAAGTTTTTGAAAATTATAATTTGACCCTAGAACTTGTTGTTAGACTTCAATAATGCCCAGAAAAGTTTGAAAAACTATTCAATTGAGTCCTTTAATAATGATAGGTGGATTCATAGGTTCCTTCTCGGAGGCTAAGGCTCCTTTTCCCTTAACCCCTAATTCAGACAAGATGGCAGCTTTTTGGTTTGCTAAGGCTTCAGTTATCCTAGCTTCCATTCTAACTTCCATTTGGGCATTGATCTTATCAGCTTGTTCTCTCAAAAGAGCTCTGATGTCATCTAAAGAGGCTATTCTAGAGGGTGTAGGACTTATTTGGAGGAAACTCTAGAGTAGGTAATGGCACTTGTAGGGTAACTACCTGTATGGATAAAAGGGAAAATGATTAGATGTCTAGGGTAAAAAAATTGAAGAATATAAATTAATTGAAAAAAATAAGATAAGCTAAAAAAAAATTATTTTTATAACAAATTAAGTGAAAAAAAAACTTAAGTTTAAAAAAAAAATTAATTACATAACAAATTAAGTTTAAAAAAATAATAACTTAAATTCAAAAAAATAAAATTAATTACACAATAAAATAAGTGAAAAAAAATTAATTTAAACAATATTAAAAATATACCATGTTTATGGTTGCGATAGAGGTAGTGGTGTTGACATATAGGTATTTGGTTTTTGACGAGGATTTTTAGTTGTGAAGTTGTTCACCGATGTCAGCGAATTTATCGAAAACCAACCAATATACATGTGAGATTTTGACAGATCAAGAGGAAATTCAAAGAAATAGTGAATTATCCGGTTCCTTACCTTTTCTTCCAATGCACTTGATTCGAGTTGAGATATTTTTTTTAATTAAAACGAATAAATTAATATAACTTGAAAAATGTAGTAGTACAATAAGTATTGTAGTAATTAGGAAAAGCAAAAAAATATTAGTACTAAAAGATTAAATGAAATGTATAAAGAGAGTATTAGAGTGTAGAGAAATGTTAGAGAATTTTTATGACCAAAATGAACCAATTCACATCTAATTTATAAATACCACATATAAATCTGTCAGACGTAAAATAACCTCGAGATATGACCGTTAATGACTATTGGGGGGGCCAAAATTGTCCAAAATTAAAAAAAAAAAACTGTCATTTTAACGTTAGGCCCGTTGCATAACGGTTTAATACACTGGTTGGCTCGGCGGTCCATCAAGGTTAAAGCCAACGGTAGGAAACCCAGACGGACTGGCGGTTCAGCACGTCGTTGTAGCCTGGAAGTTCTCGCGGGTTTGGCAAAGGTCATGAGACTGCCAATTCGGACAAGCCAATTTTCAGGTTCGAACAGGCGGTTAACCGAAAAAAAAAATTTTTGCTGGTTAACTGACGGTTCGAGCGTGTTCGGTTTATGATAGACCACAGTTCAGAAATTGATTGAATCTGAACCGATCCGCTCCTCCAACGGTTTCGGTCCGAGCCTAGCGATTACAGTTCGAAATGGATCGATTTTGGTTAAAAGGGGACCAAAACCGCCAATTTTTCTGTGCTGAATGTTCCTTTCCATTGTATTTCTTCTTTAATTCTTTGATGAAAAAAATCTCGGGGTGTTTTCCAAAGTAGGTGTTAAAAGGGTTTAAATGGACAGAAAAATGGCCAAAGTTTGAAAGGTGGATGTGACACCCCCGACCAGAGTCATATGTCTTTTTGACGTCATCACATGCATTTTATACATTTTTATTTAAATGCATAAGAGTATGACATGATATATGGAATTTACATGAAATATATGAATTGGGAAATGATTATAAATGAGTTATAAATGATAAACAAAAGAGGTTTTAAGTTCGTTTATCGTCGAAAGACATAAATGGAGCCAATTAGGGTTTTTGGCTCGCATGATCGAAAAATATCGAAAACGCGCATTAATTTAAAGTATA
>CANUEY010544959.1:0-11889 GCA_948099555.1 Croton setiger
TTAGAATAAGTTTTAGGACTTCCTAAAGGTAAGAGGCAGAAGGTAAGGGTAGAAGAAAAAGAGAAAACAGAAGAGAGGGCGCGAAACAGAAGGAAACCAGAAAAAGGAAACAGAAAATAGAGAGAATAGGAAAAAGAAAGAAAAGGAAGAAAAGAGAGAAGAGAAGAGAAGAGAAAGAAATAACCACAAGGCTTCCTTACTCTTCAGAAAAACCTAAGAAAAGATTAGAAAAGAGAGAGAGATCTAGGAGAGAGCTTAAAAACAAAGAAAAACATAAGCATGGTGAAAACAGAGGAGAAAGAAAACAGAAAAGAAAAGGGAGAAAAAGATGGTGAACCACCGTGAATGGTGGTTCCTTGTGATATTCAATTCCTTCATTCTAATATGTTTTTCAGTTTTGAGAGCATTCTGATCTTACTTTTTCTTTCTTTTCTTAAATTGCGAATGCAAAAGAGTAGAAATAAACATGAATTATAACTACTGCAAGTTTCTTTCTGATTGTATTTTAGATCATTATTGAATTCTTAATACTCTAATCTTTAATTTTGATAGTTATATATAATGCACTGAAATTTGGGATGATAGAATTTATAGCTTGCCTGGTCTCTGAAATTTTGTTTGACTAATCCAGACCCTAATCTTCACTCGAAACTTCCATATTTAAAGATTTTTTAGCATTATTCGAGACTTTCTGATGATCATCTAAATGCACTATCAGACTCCTCTCTCCAAAAACTTCAATGTCATGTAGTAGCTTGCTCCGATCATCCCTATTTTTCAATGGCAAAGGAAAGACAAATGGACTGTATTTTGTATTTTTTAGCAACATATGGTGGGGTCATAAGGAAATAGAACCATATTTGAAATCTACGAGTTGATAGCATTTGATAATATATCATTTGCTAAGTTTCATCACCGTAATAATTTTTTGGTTGCCAACTATAGTTAGAATTTATAATATGAAAAAGATTACCTACTTGATGAAGAAGATGGAGAAGACGAATCAATAAGAATCATTAAAAATTAGTATCATTCAAAATAAATAAGAATCATCTATTATTAAGAATCAATAATAATTTTTTCTATTTTTTATATATTTGTTGGATTATATTCATTAGATTCAATATTAATGAGTATCATTAAGAACAATAATGATTTTTTAGCATAATTCTTTTAATTTTTATACAATTTTTTTATTATATTCTTTATATTTAATGAGAAAAGAATTAATAAGCACTATTAACAACTATTATCAAGGTATCAATAATGATTTTTAGTATGATTCTTTCAATTTTATACAATTTTTTGAATTATATTTATTTAAATTCAATAAAAATTATTAAAAATTAATAAAATAATCATTAAAAATCAATATTATTAAGAGTCAATAAAAATTAGTAATGATTTTTTACCATGCTTCTTTCAATTTTTATATATTTATTAATTATATGCTTTAGATTCAATAAAAACCATTCAGAATCAGCAAAATTCAGTATTATTAATAATTAATATGAATTAATATCAATCAGAATTAGTAAGAATCAGAAATGATTTCTTAGTATGATCTTTCAATTTTTATGCATTTACTAGATTTTTTTTTTCTTTAGATTCAATAAAATGCTTTTAAAATCATTAGGGATTAGATCGAATCCATAATAATTAAAAATGATTTTTTATATGATTCTTTCAATTTTTATGCATAATTTTTATTGATGTTTATTAAACGCATTTTACTGAATTTTGTTGACAATAATTGATTATATTTAAATGTATATGAATACTTTCTATTTTTTTATTGAGCCGTTTAAGTTCTTAAAATAATAATACGTCATCAAAAAACTCTCAACTCATAAATTTTAAATATGCTTTTACTTTCTTGTGACTTCACTATATTTTGCTGAAAAATGCAACAAATAGTAGATCGATGGCGAAAATGTGACTTTTTGGCCGTTGAATGATGGAAAGTTAGATAAAAAAAATAGTATTTATCGCTTGGGCTTTTAATCTGTGACCTCAAATGGGAGATCTATCGCTTTTAAGACGATAAATCGAAGTTTCAAAGATTTCAGGACTTATTTTGCCTTAAAACTAATATGGCTCATTCTCACGTTTCCAGCCACTGTTTGTTGAAGTTCTAAGGCTGATCGAGGCCATTGTCACCTAGGCTATGAAATAGCAATGCCAGATGGACCATTTTGAGTGATTCGCGATGATAAAATTGTGATGATTTCATGCTTTGTTCTATTGGAATCTACAATTTTTTCTTTTTTTATTATTTTAAATAAATAAAAAGAAGTTAATATTTTAGCACATAGGGTATTCTTGAGTTTTTTAAAAATATGTAGGTATCAATTTTTTTTATTTGCAAATTGAAAGTACTATTTTTAAACAAAACTATATATTTATGCTATTTTTTTAACAAAACTACATATTTATGCTATTATGTTCAAAATATCGTACATAGGTTTCTCCTCTAAATATTCATCTAATAAACTAACTCAATGAAAGGAAATAGAAAAAACTACATTGAAATCAAAAATTCAAAAAAACATTAAAAGAGAAATTGTACTTCAGATGAGTCCAAATTATTTATAAAAAAAAAAAACGCATACGTACTCCAAATTCATTTAAATGAAATAAGTTGGATATAAAAGTAAAACCTTTATTTATTTATTTATTTACTGAACAATAAACATACTTAGTAATTACCATTTTCAACAGAGATCACATTCCTTCTGTTCTTCAAGTTTATCTTTCTCTTCCTTCTTGAAGTTGATGATTGATTGGTTTTGGAAATTTTGTTCTACGTAAAAAGCGTGGTGACAAAATGTTTTTAGATACGCGTTACCGAATTAGTCGATTTTAAGAAAGTTTAAAGTTGCCACCTAATTTGGACACCAATTTTAATTTTTGGAAAATAACTCCGTTTTTAATTTTGAAAAGACACTTGGTGAAGATTCAAAATTCTGCTTAAGGGGGTTGGGTACAACGATTTAAGTTTCACTTAAATTGCCGCCCCAGTAGAAACCGGCCTCTTAGATTTGTCTAATTCAAAATTTAAGTTGAATTTCATTGAAAAAGTCGTGGCGTGATTAATTCTATCGATGTTTCTAATTAGCATTTTTCGGTCATTTGAGAAAACAAATTCAAACATAAAATCGATAAATTACAGAAATTTAAAGTGTGGAAAGATAAATCATCCACATCTAAACCTAATTATTCTTTCTCATTTGGAGAAAATATGTAACGACTTAACCTATAACCTTTGTGTCATAAAACATGCCCTTTTTTTTTATTAACATATAAACATGTTACGTAAGAACTACTATGCTATAAGACTCTACACTAATCAAGCATACAAGCAACACAGACACATAGACATTTTAACATATTAAAACTCTACATGCAAGCAATGACGACTACCATGTATATGACATGTCATACATTATATACTATATCTTTAATTCGTTAATCATAAGCCTTATTAATAAATTACAAGCCATATGACATAAATCTACATGATAGGATGATTCAAATGATGGAATGTGAGAGAGAGAGATCCTAAACTTCAGCTGACTGACCCGGAGGAATGATGGCGGAACTGACGATGTCAGTTGCCCCAAAGAAAACCTGGAATCATGTAAAAGTAATTTAATGAGTTGCATACTCAGTAAGTGTAAACTATACAATATGAACAAATCAATAATTCATAATTTTCAAAATATTAAATAGAACCTGTCATAGGTTAGTTTATTTCATAGGTTTCCTCTTTAACTTGCAAGCCGTAGCTGACTTAACCAATACTTCCATATAATTTCATAATAACCAAATCACATAATAAAAATATAGTTCTCTCTAATATAGGAATCCATTTATCCATTAAGTCACAGATACTATAATCAGTATTACCTTATATTTTCATTCATCAGTCAAAACATAATCATATGCAAGTGTAAACCACAGCATATAAACCAAATATGTAGTTCTGTTTATCATAACTTAGCAAAATAACATGATTCCAGATCATATTTATCATATATAAATATATCTATATCATATGATGCATAATGACATGTCTTTCCTTTTTCTTTAGTTGTGATTCATTGACCAAGTGTTACCCCGAGAATTTCACTTCATGAGGTTCTCTAACTAGATCCAGTTGAACATATAAGACCCAAAAAATAGTCGGTCATAGGGATCCGAAGATCAACATTTCTCTAAGATTCGAAGATCACTATGTATCATATAGATTCGAAGATCATTCTGTAACATATAGATCCGAAGATCATTCTATAACATATAGGACCTGTAGGCCTTTCCGTCAAATCATATAGAAATTATAGGTTTCTTTCGTGAAATATGCAAACACTGGCTACAACAATCACAACGGCCATATTTAAGTCTTATGGAAATGCATTAATATAGCATACATTTCATATCATCATATTTCATATCATCATGTGACCGGGCTCCAGTACCAGTTTAAACAACATATATATCCAATATCAGATCATATAACTCAACTGGTCGGATTTTAGTATCAACTCAGGAACCACAAACATCACAATTCATATATTAAATATTTCCAATTGACCAGGCTTCATGACCAGTCCAAAGAGTTCAATATATTCATATAAAATCATTTTCATATATCACAGATGATCAGGCTTCAGTACCAGTCCAAACAGTTCAATATATTCATATAAACTCATTTTCATATATCATAGATGACCGGGCTTCAGTACTGGTCCGAACAGTTTCATATAACATATTTGAAAATTTCACAAAGTCATTTTCAAACATATAAGTAAGTGGGTTTAACACTTACCGTACTGCCATGAGCTCGGTTGGGTCTCAGATAATTTACCCGCCCCTACTCGAGAACTCCATACCCCTATAATGCATAGTTCCATTAATCACATAAGAAATCCATATATGTTATGATGCATGATTAAATATTTAATTCTCTGAAATAATTGAGTTTTAAATTTAATCTATAATATTTTCTATGAATTTAAACTCAATCCGTAAAAATTTCTACTTTAAAATCATTTAATAACATATTAAAAAAAATTAACAAACTATATTTATCATTTAATAATTATAATTATCAAACCAAAAATAATTTTTAATTAAACCATATAATAAATTAAATCCAATTCATAATTAAAAATATTTAACAAAATATTTAATTGTTAATTTTCGGGCCAAAAACGATCTCAAAATAAATTTCTAAAGCAAAAAACGGATTCAGGATGCCCAAATTAGGTAAGAGGGATCCAAAATATAATTTATAAAATCTTCTAGGTCAAAAATATAGCTAAACAAAAGTTTAAGGGTCAAATTGCAAATTTTACCAAGAACAGGTGCTGGGCACGTAATTTCCATCAAAATGTGGGGATGGCTGTCGTTTTGGCCGCTGGGTTATCGACCGAAACGCAGCCTTCTGTGTCGTTTCGGCCGCGTGTCTTTTGATCAAAACGGCAGCCTCTACTGCCGTTTTGATCATCTTCAACCTCCCCTCTGTTCTGTTTTTGCCCAAAATCCAGTGGCTTCCAGCCAACTTCTAGACGTTCGTACGTCCTCCTCCGGTGGCTTTCCGGCGAGCTACGACCATTGTTCTCTTCCTCTACACCCCCTCTATCAAACCATCGGGCCGGAATTTCTCCAAGCATTCTAGATTTAAAGATATAACCTTTCAAAGTTGGTTCCTCAACACTATTTTCACAATTCCAGATTTTGCCTGGTTTTCTTCCCAACTTCCAACAGTTCGTCCGGCCACCTCCGATGGCTTTTCAAGGAACTAAGCCATCAAACTCTTCCTCGAAAACCCCTCTATTGACCTATAAGACCGGATTTCCCCATGCACGCTAGGTTTAAAGATATAACCTCTCAAAGTTGGTTCCTCGACACTGTTTCTACCCAAAAAATTTTCTCTCTACTGTGTTTTGCTTCTCTCTTAATTTCCAGCCATTCTCTTCCCTTTCTATCACTTCTAAACTCTTCATACATGGCTTAGAGACACACTACAACCATTAAACTGAAGGTTTGCTCACTGAATTCTCTTTTCTCTTTCCTTTCTTTCTTTTCTCTCTCTTTCTCTCTTTCTAATTTTTCATGGCTCACTGTTTTCCCTCTGTTCCAGATTCACTTCCAGCCTTAAACACCTTATGTTTTAAGTCCCAATATTGAATTTCCAGCAGCTACTTCAAGTACCATGAAGGCATACTTCCGGTACTGTTTTGCGCTGATGCCCGGTCTGGATCGACTGGTTGTAGTCTGCGGAACTCGGTTTTTCGGGCCTCAAAATTCGAGTATTCACAGTTGCCCCCCACTGGGTGACATAAATGTGATTTATGGAGCTCAGTGGTGTCCTGAATCACAAATTTTGAGGTCGGTATCCGGACGCGCGGGGAGGACCCGCGTTTTGGGATTCTTGCCTATAAATAGGGGGGAAGGGGGAGCTCTTAGTTCTTCACTCCATCCTCTCATTTTCTTCTCTCAAATTCTCTCTTGCGAAGTTTTTCTCTCAAACTCTTTCTTTTTCTCTCATGGGAATTTCTCTTGAGTTTTCATTTTCTATCATAGGGATTTCTTTTTTGTTGACTTTTATTGTATTGATATCTCTTGTCTTTGATCTGGGAATAAGCTTCGGAAGCTAGTCCTTTGGGTATGGGAAGCATAGGAAAGAAGTCTTCTTAAGAAATCGAAGCTTCATAAGGCCAATAGGCGTAGTTTTCTTTGCGTCCTAGGTCCTCAAAAGCTTCTTCAAAGAGGATGTAAAGTAAAGAACCCTGCTTCTTGCCTGGTTTTTTGCTGAAAATGGGAGATTGGCGTGGTGTTCTGGGCCACCACATTTTTAAGCCGTCGCCCGATGTTTGGAAGAGGCCGGGAAATATTATTTCTCAAAGGACAATCAAGCTATAGAGATTTGTAGCCGATTGGGAAACTGAGAAGGACTGGTTGCGGCATTGTCTAAAGGGATAGACTTCATGTTCAAGGTGCGAGGGTTTGAGAAGGACTCAAGGTCGGAAGTTCTTAGACTTTCTAGGTTGATTTATTTTGTCCATTTTTTGTATTTTAGACTTGATCCGAATTCTGGATCTTCGACTTGTAATCTCGAAAATTTTTAACTTGTAAAGAATTTTGACTTCCCAAGTACAATTCTGCTTTTTATTTTTTATTATTTTTTTATTTTTTTTATTATTTTTTTTTAGCTCTAAGTTTTGTCTAAACTGTCCTTTCGGGTTTTCAACTTAGTGAGCTGCCCATTTTTGCCTAAGCCGCCCTTTCGAGTTTTCAACTTAGTGGGCTTTTCTTTTTCTTTTCGTTTGCTTTAATTTTTGCCTAAGCCGCCCTTTCGGATTCTCGACTTAGCGAGCCTTTTTTTTTTTATTAATTGGCAATGAGAATAAGAATTTTATTAATTTTGAACTGAGACCAAAGGGGTCGCCTACGTATCTCCGTAATACAATTTTTTCTTTTCTTTTCTTTACAACAGGGAGAATCAGGTTCATGTAATTATTATGCATGTGAGTTATACATAATATCTTTTCAATTGATCTAAATTGCATGGGTTTATGAAGTCCAAACCGTCTAGATCTGCTAGGATGACTGCTCCACCAGAGAGAAGTTTCTTCAGGAGGTATGGTCCAGCCCAATGAGGACGAAACTTTCCATAGGGGTCTATAACTGGTGCTCGGATTTCTTTAAGGACTAAACAGCCTTTTTCCAACTTCCGGTCTTTGACTTTCTTGTTGAATTGTCTTGTCATTCGCCTCTGGTAACCTTGGATCTGATGCAAAGCTTGTAGTCCTCTTTCATTTAGACCCAAGAGTTGGTGATGATGATTGTTGATCCAATCAGCCTCGTTAATCTGGCTTTCTTAGATGACTCTGGCTGAATGAACTTGGAGTTGGGAGTACCGCTTGCATTCCATATACCAAGGAATACGGAGTTGCCCCAATAGGAGTTCTAATGGCAGTTTTGTAACCCCATAAGACAAAGGTAATTGTTCATGCCAGCTTTTGTGGTTCTGAACCATTTTCTGAAGGATGACTTTGACTTAATGACCATGTCATCCACGTACACTTCTACTTCTTTGTGAATCATGTCATGGAAAATGGTGGTAGCCATTCTTTGATAGGTTGCCCCGGCATTTTTAAGTCCAAAAGGCATGACCCTATAGCAGTAGGTACCACATTCTGTGATAAAGGTTGTTTTCTCTTTGTCAGGTGGATACATCAACAAGATCAGTCAAAGAGACTGTCTCATATCCGGCCATTCGGTCAACAAGCACGTCAATATATGGCAGAGGGAAGTCATCCTTAGGATAACCTTCGTTTAAGTCTCGATAATCCACATACATCCTTACTTTACCATCCTTCTTCGGAACTGGCACAATGTTGGTTAACCAAGTAGTTTGAGCAATAGGCTTTATGAACTTATTATCTAACTGCTTGGTTACTTCTTCCTTTATTTTCAAAGACCATTCCGGCTTCATTCTTCTCAACTTCTGTTTAACCGGCTTTACCTATGGGAAAGTTGGAATCTTGTGTACTACGATGGCTGGATCTAACCCCGTAACGTCGCTCAGCTTCCACATGAAACAGTCGGCGAACTTCTTGAGGCACCCAGCAATTTGATCTTTGTGTGTACAATCACATGCAATGTATGTAAATTCATTTTCTTTGCCAATTATTATTTGTTCTTTTGTTTCTTTTATTTCTATTTTTTCTTTATCATTTTTGCCAAAATGTACTTGGGAAGATTGACAGACAAGGTAATCAAAATTTGAGTATTATTATTGAAAGGGAGGAAATTGTCCTCAATAGTTACATCAGATTCGAGACTTGGATTGGAAGACTCG
This sequence comes from Croton setiger, assembly GCA_948099555.1. NCBI lineage: Eukaryota > Viridiplantae > Streptophyta > Magnoliopsida > Malpighiales > Euphorbiaceae > Croton > Croton setiger. Next base: position 8,870 of record CANUEY010544959.1, read on the forward strand.
AGAGACTTTGGATCAGACCCAGGAAGACTAAGTTCCGACTCGAGTTGTACAAGGGTAGACTCTGGACATGGATTAACACTGGTTTGCACAACAGATTGTTCCTTCTCAGTATACCGATTGGCCAAAGGTTCTTGAGCTGACTTGATTAAATAGACTGGATTCTGGAGTCCTTCAGAATTTGAGATCACTACAACTTCATCAATGAGACTAGGTTGCATAAAGTCTTCCATATACTGGACTACGGATCTTCTTTTTCTTTTTTAAGCACATTAGCAAAAAATTTTATTCTCGGTAGCATTTTTCGGGTTTTAGGGCAGTAGAAAGGCTCTTGGAAACCACAATAAGGAATTGTTGTTCCTGGTTTAACAAAATAGCCATTAAGGGTTCTAAAGTAGGAACGCATTGTGATGTCCCTTTTCCGTGAACTATGGGCTTTTTGAGGTCTTAGGTCCATCTCCACAAGGTTATCTTCTGTTGGCTCATATCCCAAGCCGAAGGTACTATTAGCAATCGGACTTTCCCAGGCAGGTACTGAAGGGTATGTTTTACTAGATTTAGCCATAGTCATCCCACGTAAATAGGAAATTCTTACCATCAACTTTACTATACAATTGATTTGTAATGCCTCAAAATCAAAGAGAACATAAGGACTTGACACCCCGCCTTCTATGCATTGGATGGTGACATATTGAAATCCAAAAAGGGTTAAGCTTGAGTTTTCAGGATTAACCTCAAGGAGAGACTGATCCTTGGTGCTTCTAAGTTGACTATAGTTATCCCCTTGGATGGTGATAATTTTATCCATGTAAGGGAACTTAACCTTTTGGTGTAAAGAGGAGGGTACAGCCCTAGCTTGGTGTCTCCAAGGCCTTCCAAGGAGGATATTGAAGCTTGTAGGGACATCAATGACTTGGAAAGGGGTTTCCATTTTAGACAGCCCAATGATAACAGATAGAGTGACAACCCCTAAAATTTCTTTTCGGGTGTTATCATATGCCTTTACTATTTGATCAGAAGGCGTGAAATCGGAAACCTCCAGACCCAAACAGCTCGTTACTTTTAAAGGGCATACATTCAAAGCTGACCCATTGTCGACGAGTACCATGGGCACAGTTTTGTCTCTGTTTTGGACTGTGATGTATAGGGCTTCATTATGATTACCCTTATTTTCTGGCAGGTCTTCATCTAAGAACCCAATGTTTTGTGTTTTGGAAGCTTGGGTTAAAGTAGTCACAAATGTTTCCGAGCTTACTTTAACCGATGTCTGGAGTTGGCTTAGCGCCTTGCAAAGAGCTTGACGATCAGGGAAAGATGAGGCTAAAAGTTCCCATATGGATATTCTAGCTTGGGTTTTCTTTAACTAGGTTAAGATCGGGTCTTCTTTTGGTTTAGGGGTTCCTCCCCTTGGTTGGTTTGGGACTTTGTCCAGAACAATGGGTTCATATTACCTTCCACTCCGGGTTATGGCATCAACTTCTTCAGAAAGATCATTCAGATCCAAGACACAAATGTTATTCATTTCTAGAAAAAGCTTGAAAGGATCAAACAGTTCCTCTTGAGTGATTATGGCATTTACCCCATGGTTGGGTAAAGGGTTGGTATTAATGTTTGGTTTAGTCTTGGGTATAATTGACCCATTGTCTACCAAGTCTTGGATCCATCTTTTTAGGGTCCAACAGGCTTCAGTCTTGTGCCCATTTCCTTGGTAGTACTCGCAGTATTCATTGATTTTGTAGTTGATGGGTAATGGGTTAGGTGGTGGCCTTGCCTCTAATGGTTTGAGGTATTACTGCTTCTTGAAAAACTAAAGTGATTGGCATCCCGAAATTAGTGTAATTTCTTCTTGGATGATTATTGCATAAGTTCAAAGGGTTGGTTGGGGTAATACTGGCCACTTCATTCACTTTACTTGGTCCAGTAGGGCTTTGTTTCTTGTATCTGGTTGAGTCATCTTTGAGTTGACTCAATTGGATAAGGTCTTCTACCTTGGTTACAATAGCAATGAGTGATTGAAAGGTAGGAAGGTATTGTGTTTGTAGTTGTGATTGGTAGACAGGGAGTAGATTTTTGATGATTATATCGACCTGTTCTTGTTTTGAAGGTCGGTTAATCATTTTGGCGGCCTTTGCCCTCCATCTTGTAAGGAACGAGGAAAGGGTTCATTGTTCTTTTGTTTGGTGGTTTCTAGTTCCGTTCGGGTCACATCCACCTCAATGTTGTAACTATACTGGGTATTAAAGGCATTACAAATGTCTTCCCAAGTTTTGATCTTTGATCTATCTAGGCTCACAAACCATCTTAGGGCAGCACCAGTAAGAGATTGTTGGAAAAGTTGGGCTAGGAGCTCAGTACTTAATCCAAAAGGGTTTAAGGCTCCCACATACATTTTTAGGTGAGTCTGAGGGTAAGAGGTTCCATCAAATTTTTCCATGTTGGGCATCTTAAATTTGGTGGGTAATCGGGCATCAGGAAATAAAAACAAAGAGTCCATGTCTATTAGTTCTTTGTGGGTTTTTAAGGCAGTGATGGATCTTTCTAGAGCCTCAAATTTCTCTTTCATCTTTTGAGACTCTGGTCGGTGGTTTTAGAGGGTTATTCCTTCAGGTTAATGATAGGGGTATAGGCAGGTTCCTTTCCGGAAGTCGAGGCTCCTTTTGCCCCAATTCCTAATTCAGAAAAAAGGGCAGTTTTCTGATTAGCTAGGGCTTCAGCTATCCTAACTTCCATTATGACTTCCATCTGAGCATTAATCTCATCTGCTTGTTCTCTCAATAAGGCTCTGATATCATCTAGGAAGGCCATTGGAGAAAGTGTAGGACTTGTTGGTGGTAACTCTAAAGGAGGTGTTGCACTTGTGGAGTAAGTACCTGTATGGATAAAAGGAAAAAGGATTAGGTCTTTTTTTAGGGTAAGGTAAGGTATAGGTGTCGACGCACAGTAACTGAATTCCTCCCGTGATCGAGAGGGTTTTTCTCAAGTTTCAATTCTTTTATTCAAAAGTTTTCCCGATTTTGAAAAAC
>CANUEY010545047.1:0-12118 GCA_948099555.1 Croton setiger
CCCCCCCCCCCCCCCCCCCCCCCCCCCCCCCCCCCCCCCCCCCCCCCCCCCCCCCCCCCCCCCCCCCCCCCCCCCCCCCCCCCCCCCCCCCCCCCCCCCCCCCCCCCCCCCCCAAGAAAGCCGGAATAATGGAATTGCTAAAGCAAGGAAAATGCAGCCCATTTCAATTCCAAAATATGCATCTCTAACTTTAAATTAACCAGAAATAGATACAGTTGAAAATGAGAGATTTATTAGCAAAATTCTAAATTATCCAAGCAAGAACCAGTACCTGTAAAGAATAAGAGGAACTGAGACCGTAAGAAACCAAGGGAGCTTCCATTCTTAATTGAAAAACAGCAAATTTGCCATGACATAAAGCCATGGTGAGAAACAACAAGATATAAAATCCAGAGACTCCGCCTCTTAAGTGTTAAAATGTAGAGAGATGAGAAGAAAGGGAAAACCTTAATGAACAGAGCTAGAAATTAAAAGAGGGAAAGTAGAGTGGGATAGAAGAAGAAGAAAAGAAAGGCGATGAAAATGGGTATGGGTGGAACTGGGTAATTGCATATCTAAATGAGTATATGTTGAAAAGCTAGTGTCAAATCCAAATCCAATTATAAATAATTTTGAACAGAGGTCAGGTTGGGCTGGGAGTAAAACACGTATGGTTACGGGTATTATTGAATTTCATGGCTGACTTTTGAGGTTGGGTTCAGTTATGATGTACTGATTGCTAATTTTTATTGATTGTCAACAGAATGAGAGATGCTGCTTACACACAACACTTATCTTGATTTCATACTTTCGACAATAATTAAAAAATTTAAAATCTGATAGGTAATTAAAAAATTTTAAATCTGATTGGTTTAGGATATAATTTCACACATTGGGTGTGTAGGTAAGAAATTTCTGTTCATAACCCAGATCAGATAAATAGATCAATTGCTTAATCAATTGCTTGTTAGTTCTATCAACCAACTTTAATAGAACAGGCAACACCTTATTTTTTAGCAAAGCAATACACACTAACACCTTCTGCAGAGACTAGCATCGAGAACCAGAACTTTTGTTTCAATAACTTTATGATTTTCAGTCTCTCTTGGACAGGCGAAGCCTTTTTGCATCTCCGTCGAATGTTTGAGTTAAATTATTTTCATCCATACAATATCCTATCAAATGACTAAAATCTATATTACGAACAATAGACAATCGAAAAAAAAAAAACAATGAACAAATTTTAACAAACATCAACATGGGATTTGATTCACCTTCAGTTTTACAGAAAAAGTCACATGCGAATAGAACAGCACAAACATAGAAGTTCGTAGCAGGACTGAAAGCACTAAAAGAACAACATTCACCCCACAAACTTGAATTAAAAAAGAGAGACCACTCATTTGATGAGTGTCTTGACAATCGATTTCACATTCAACTTTTTGAGATCTGTATAAGATTGTCCGCAGCCAACGAACATAACTGGTGCTCCTGAGATGTATACCATCGATAGTGCAGCACCAACCTACACATTGTCAAAAACAAATATAATATACCACATTCAAACAACAAACATGAAAGAGGGGAGGGAAGCAAGGAATTTCTTGACACGTGTGACTCTCACTACCTTATCATCGATTGTATCAAACTTGGTGAGCAGAATGCCATCTATTAATCTTGGATTAGGCGAAGTTGAGAGGTCAGCTAGTTTCTGCAAAAAACAAAGGGTATTGCTGAGTAAATTCATTTTTGCAAAATAAACAAATAAATAAATACAAGGTAATGAAATGCTTAAATTTAAAAAAGGAACCTGGTTGAACTTTGATAGTTGATCAACGGCATCATTTCCAACCAATGCTTCACCGACAAACAACACCAAATCTGGATTGTTGAGGTTAATAAGCTTTGAAAGAGCTCTCATTAATGGTTCATTATCCTGCAATGCATCAAGTGCATCATCATCACAACAATAATAAAATGGAGAAGCAAATAAATGTGTGTGTGTCAATTCATTTCCTTACAATCATTTTAATCTATTGCTAATCCCAAACTAGCGGTCATTGCTGCCAAGATCCTTAATTAGATGATTAAGCTAATGTTTTCAAGTTTGCTTGCTTAATGCAGTTTGATTTCCCTTGATAAAAGATCAAGTAAATTTTCATTGCTAAGCAACAGTAAAATTCAGATGTTACAATCAATGAACATCCTAATTCTCATGCTGGACAATACTAGGCAACCATCAATATCAGTTCAGAAAGTACCTGCATTCTACCAGCAGTATCAACGAGAACCACATCAGAACCATTGCGTGTGGCCTCCTGAATTGCTTCCTTTGCTACAATAGCAGGATCTTTCTCATAGCCCTTCTCAAATATAGGGATCTGCCAACAAAAGTGAGGTTCAATGCTCAGTTTCCACCAATCACAAATAATCCAAAGCAGCCAATCCACTGAGATAAAGAGCCCACAAAAAGTAGCTGCTCACAAGACATTGCGTAACACCAATTTATACCTGAAGTCTCCGAGCATGAGTACGAAGCTGCTCAACAGCTCCAGACCGAAATGTATCACAAGCAGCCATCATCACACTAACGTTATGCTGCAGAAGCCAGTATGCCACCTGCAATGTGTAAAGACAACGCATGTATCAGAAAACAGGAAGCAATAAAGAATCTATCTACAATTAACAATAAAACAAGAGAAAAAATAGTATCAACTGAACCTTAGCAAGATTGGTGGACTTTCCAACACCATTGACACCAACAAATACAACAACATATGGTTTTCTCTGTTCTTTGGCAGCATGTACATCTCTTAGTATGTCAATAGAACGCCTAGGAGTCAAAATTCGAACTAGAGCTTCTTCCATTGCAGCCTGTAGCAATATATCATCATGATTAACTTATTGCTATTTCAAATTCAGTAGATTAAAAAAAGAAGAAAATTGAAACTGGGATGCAACTAACCTGCACAGTTGAAGATATCCTTGTGAATGATGCAAGTTTTTTACCTTCAAGACTTGCTGAAACTGATTCACAAAGCTTCTCAGCTATCTCCTCAGCCTGAAATTTCCAAATGGATGGAACTTCATAAGAATGCAATGTAAGACTGATGAGCAATGATTTAAATGGAAGCAATTCATAAAAATAATGGCAACATAACTCGTGCTTTTTCCATTCTAGCAGATAAGAAGAGACTATTTAGAAATGAAGAAAAGTGTAAACAAGGATATCCTGTATTTGGAAAGGTAAAAAACAGTAACATACCACATTCTTTGTCATCAACCTATCCTTGAGTGCTTTCAAAGCTGGCTCCAGATCTGACTTGTCCAAATTTGCCTTTCCAGCAATACTGAGATAAGAAAAAACACATGAAGCTGATTTATGCATCAATAATCAAACAACTGCATCACTTAAATTTGGTTAGTTTCTGCTTTCATTAGGCTAACTTTACTTGAGCACAACATCAGTTTTGTAAGAAAGTTTTTATAAATATGTCCAACTCAAGCTTTTCTTCCCTCCGAAAGTAAAAGACATCACTAAAGTTCATGATGCATCAAGTTTGTTCTGCTTCGGTTAACTGCTAAGACAAAATAGAAATAACTACAAAAATTGGTTGCCATACCTATCTTTGGCATCTAGATACACTCTAATTTTGCACAGTGAAGTTTTTTATAGGACATTTCAGTCCCAAAAAGGCAACAGTAGAACACCTTCAAAGATACTAAACAAGAGTCTATCATCATCAGTACCAATAATTTCAATCAAACAGAAAGCATGTAATCACTTAAGTTCAGGTTCAACACAAATCCCATGGTCATGCCAGATCACTTTAAAAAGAAGCAAAATAATAGTTGATGGCAGTTGCTACATAATAAAATTCCTATTACTTAAAAGAAGAGACAATTGCAATGCTTCCAAAAAAAATGGATCATAAAACACATGGCAAATAAACTTAGACATATACACGTTTAGAAGTTCTCAAACCATTTCTTATAACAAAGGAAATGGGTTATGCTAATAGTAAAAATTAGGAAATGATGTATTATGCTAACTATAATTTGAAAATATGAAATCCTTGGAAGCTGTTTATAAATCCCAAAATTCACCAAATGTGCTCATAATCCAAGATTGAAAAATATTTAACATTAAACAGAATTACCTCTGAAACATAGAGGAAAACCACCCCTTTTTCTTAGTGTCAGGCTTGCTGTCTTTCTCCTCTTCCTCATCTTCTGCCTCACTGTCACTACTAATAATCTCCTCTTTGTCCATCATGCTTTCACCATGATTAGTTGCCACAACCTCTACATGCTCATTGCCATTCCCCTCCACAGGATCTGTAAAGTCCAATTTGGACTCTGTAGGCGAATCATCCCAAACTCTCTTCTGTTTTGTTATCTTTTTCTTTGGGTCCACATTGGAACCCTTATTGACAACAGTATCAGTTTTCTTTCCACCTTTATTTCTAAGCTTCTTGAGCTTGCTTACATCAAAAGCTTCTATATTGGAACTGGAGTTTTCTTTACCGTTAGCAACACCTGACCTAGACTCTTCAATATCAACATAGTTAGTTTTGGAGTGTCCATTCTCCAACTTATAACCCTTTTCCTTATTGCCATCTTCGCCATCATTTGCACCAGCTTTTTTCTTATTTCCTCCTTCAAACCCACTTTTTTTAACTTGTACTTGCTTCTTAACATCATTAAGAGGCTTAACTGCCTGCTTAGATTTTTTCATTTCCTCAGCTCGAGCTTCCGCCTCTTTCCTGAGTTGCCTAAATGTTTCATCAAAGTCGTTATAATCCACACGCTTGGGATCATATATGTCTGAGAACTCACGCTTGACCATTGCAAGCAGCTCATCAACATAAAGCAAATGAAGAATCCGCTGATACACAGCAACAAACACAAGACCAAGCTCATTATGGAAAGTCCATTTGAGGGTGTATGCAGCACCAGGAGCATCATAATTATAAGATGCTGAACCTGATCTTTCCTCCAAAAGACAAGATCGTATCAGCGTATCAATTGGTGATCCTTTAAGAGCATTTCCAAGCTCTTTACAAGTCCAGAGGATTAGTCCTCCTCTTGTGAAAATTAGCAACTGCTCTAACATCCTTTGTCCGCAAAACTACCTGCAATCAAATCCAAATTAGATAAAATTTCAATTAACCAAGATATACCCCTAATTCATAAGCTAAACAAGCCACAAATTCTCTAATTGAAACCTAACAACGCCTAATTTCTATATATTAATCAATTTAACTTGTTCTGAAACAAAGCAAATCAGATCGATAATCAGATTACCGCCAACTAAACATAATATATATAGTAAGGTAAGAAATTGAGATCATACAAGGAAGAGATCACGTAATAGAATGAAAACATGCAAAATCGTATTTCGATCGAAATCATCGAAAGTCGATCTACATAGAAGCAGAACAAAAAAAAATCGAGAAATCAATTCCATTTGATCTGTAGATCATAAATTTCAATCGAGAAGGCAACATCAACAAACCTTTTTTTTCTTTAATTTTCGTTTTTCCCGTGAAGTCTGAGACCTATGATACAAAAGATAAAATTAAAAAAGAAAAATCTGAGACAAAAATGGAACAAAAAGGAAATGAGAATTTTGTTGCCCTCTCCAAATAAAATATAGGGCGGAATAAAGCCAACACACGAAGGACACGTGGAATCTAAGCGGCTGATTGTAAACGAAGACAAGTCAAATTTAACTTGGGATGATTATTCTCCTATTCCTGGGTACATGCTAGATGTGGCCACGGACCGGGCCGATTCCGGGCCACGGTTTAAGGTCAATCAAACCGTAACCGGTCCGTCAAAACGGCGGTTCGACGGATCGGCGGTTCAGGTTAAACCGGTTCATGGCGGTTAACCGGCGATTCGATTCATAAAACCTGCCGGTTCATTCACGGTTCAAAGGCTTGTACAGTTACGGTTCAGAAATTTTTTGAACTTTCGGCGATTCAGGTTCGGTTAACGGCGGTTACGGACTCGGATGGTTATGGGCCGGTTCAAGGCCGAGCCGGTTCAGCTGGGCCAGCCGAGCTGAACCGGTCCATGGCCACCACTAGTATATGCTAATCTATCCCGATAAAAAAAAAGTTTTTTTAGCACATTTATTCATTATTTAAATATATATTAATTTTTAATTATTTTTATTAATCATATTATTAAGTAATTATCTTTTTTCTTATATTTAATTTAAGTAAATAATACATTTTTTCAATTTTACATATTAACGCTGATTTGAATATAGTATATAAATAGAGTTTGTAAATATATATTTATATATGTATTTTATGTACTCATATATGAATTTATTTTCATATATCTATTTTATTTGCTCATATATATTAAAAAAATTAGTACCTAAATGTAAATTTATATATTTTATTTTAAATCTTCTATTTATCTATATTATATATAAATATATATTTATAAACTCTAGTTTTTCTATATATATTCTTTTATGATTCTGGTCATTATCATGCATAGCATTGATTTGTAAAATAATATATGAAATTAAATACGAACTAATAATAAAATTATGAAATAGTAAAATATAATATTTATATAGTAATTCATGACTTGTCTAATCTTTATTATATTAGGATTTCATTTCTTGTAAAAGAAATTAAACTAATAAATTATTAGTCATTTATCTCATAACTTACATACAAAAATCATAATTAATTTGTTCAAAGAAAAAATTATAATTGTCCTAAAAAATTAAAATTATCGTACACTCATTAAAAAATTTATATAATAAATTAAAGTCATAATTAGACAAATATACATTAATTTTACTTTTTGTAATTTTACTTTTTGTAAAACGTCAAATATATTTTTTTAATAAATTTTAAAATATGCATTGTTTGTCAATTAAATATATTTATTCTTATAATAAATGTATGTACAAATTTTTTCAAAATTATATATTTTAATGAAAAATTTCATAAGCACAATAATATTTCATGCTGAAAGTGTTGTTTTATATAAACTCTGAAGAAAAGAAAATTTTCGTTAAACATATTTAAAAGAAAAATTGTATATACATAAAAAAAAATTCACAATTAGGATTGGAAATTTAAAAAAAAAAATTTAAAATTTGAAACCGTGGTTGACTTAATATTTTGACCACTTGGTAGAGTAATTATAATTTGCAACATAATAGTAGCCACAAGAATCAAATATTAATTTGCCTATTACTATAAATAATAATAATATTATAAACAATTATGTTCTCACAACTTTACATATTAAAATATGAAATAGTATTACTTATTATAATATAATTTGAATATAATTAATTAATTATGAGTAGTTATATTATATTTCTTATTAGAATAAAATTAATTAATAAGCAACTAAAATAGTATTATTTATTAAAATATAAGTTAATAAGCAACTAAAATAGTATTATTTATTAAAATATAAGTTAAATTTCATTAATTAATAATTAACATGTAGGTACTCATTAATAATAATAATAATAATAATAATAATAATAATAATAATAATAATAATAATAATATTATTATTATTATTATTATTATTATTATTATTATTATTAGTATAAACAATTATATTATATTTTTTATTAGATTATGATTTGAATTCAATTAGCAAACAATCAAAATAGTATTCTTGTGAGAATATCATTTAAATTTCATTAATTAATAATGAAAACAGTATTTTATATTAGAATATAATTTAAAATTAATTAATTAATTAATACAAGTAATTATGTAGAGATAATTTTTCATATTACAATATAATTTAAATTTAATTAAAATAATATTACTTATTAGAATATGATTCAAATATAATTAATTAATTATGAATAATTATATTATATTTTTTATTAAAATATAATTTAAATTTAATTAATTAGCCATTAATATAGTATTTCTTGTTAGAATTAATTAAACTTTCATTAATGAATAATTAAAGACAATTATAACCAAATAGCAGATGTTTCACATCTTAAAAGAAATTAGCATATATTTTGTAAAATTAATAAAATAGCATGTTTTATTGTGTTTGGACTAATATACCCATTTTAGTAATAATCATTCTCTTTGCATGTTACTTACTAGAAAACTGTTTATTAGAATGTTTCGATTTTTTTCCTTCTTTTCCACGATCTTGTCAATATCTTTGTATTTTCGTTTCTAATTTTGGCAATTTATATTGCAATTGTTTATGATTTTCGATTGCAACTTTGTTCAGTATTCTCTGTTTTCTTCATTTTTTTCCTTTGTTTCTCAGTTTTTTCATTATGTTTCTCATTGAATGTTGCCTTGTTTCTCAATTTCTTTAATCTTCTCATTTTTTATTTTCTTCAATCATATTCTTTGAGATTTATTTTGATTTTGGCAATCTACATTGCAATTGTTTCTGAATTTTGATTGTAGCTTTGTTTTGTATTTCTTCTATGTTTCATCTTTCTTCTTCTCTATTTCAGATTTTTGAATGCTGCCTTATTTCTTTGAGATTTATGTTGGTTCAAAGATGATCAAACACTGGTAGTAATGGTGGAAATGTGAATTAAGAATTAGAAGCAGATATCAAATCTAAGAAAACAATGATATATATGGAATTATATATATTTCATATATACTATTGCATATATTGGTATATATGTATTGTATGTATTGTCATATATACTAGTATCTATTTATCATGTGTAGTTACTTATCCAATATATGTACATTATATATATTCAATCTTATATACTCAATTAACTAGTGTTTTTTTTTATTAGTATATATACACCATATATACTGCCATATATTGTTTCTTTTATTTTATCAATTGTATATTCTAGTATATACTTTATATATTAGTATATGCTAATATATATACTCTATATATATTCTATATATTGATATATATACTAGTATAATACTCTATATATACTCGTGCAATAAAAGCTTTTATGGAAGTTGTAATTTTTTCTTGCACCAGTGTATATATACCATATTTTTTATTATATCAAATGTATATACACATTTTATATATGTAAATTTATAATTTTTGTATACATTTTAAAGTATTATTTAATAATTGGTTTAAGTAAATGTTATTCCATATCATGGTATATATGACAGTATATATACCAATATATGTATATAACATATATACTATATATGTTCTACATTCTTGTTTATAGAATTCTGATAGTAAAAGATATAATAATATTGTAAATGGAACATATTTTTCGAATAACAAAAGCTTGTATATATGAACATCAGAATTCAAAAAGTGTATCATCTTAATACATATTCTTCTTTCATCAGAATTCAAAATTAATACATGATCTTGCGTAACAATTCCAAAATATTTAAAAACAAAATAATTAATATCATTTTTCGTTGTGGTTGGCTCTTTCTTAAGGTTAATGGAAGTCTGAGGTTGAAGGAATGAATCTTCAATGCTACAAAATAAATATTCATTTATATTAATATATACTACATAAATATCATTTGACACAGTATATATGAACCATATATACCATACTTTAAAACTCTATGCTAATTATATAACGTAGATATCACACATTGACATACATTGTCAATTCAAAATATATTAAACAGTATATATAATTTATATATATCGTCATATATACTCTTTATCTATTAATATATATGCCAGTATATATGAGCTATATATACCTTCATATATACTACAAACAAATCATTTGGCATAGTATATATGAACCATATATTCCATACTTAAAGAATCTTGCCTTTATCTTCATTCTCTTTTCTTCCTTTTTTTTTTGGTGGAGTTATATCTTGTCTAGCTCATGAACTGAATTGCCAAAAAAATTCATTTAAGAAATCACAATTCATCACAAATATTAGTATATATGATAGTATATATATACTCTATATATTATCATACATACTCTTTATTTGATGGTATATATGAAAATATATATCAACACAAATGATAGATTAATATCTTCTCACATTAACAGTATATATGAGATATATATACTATCATATATACTATTCTTCAAAATACTTAATATGACTTAATATTTGACAAACATTTCTAACAATAATGAGTATATATATCCGTATATATATCCTCATATATATCTCAAATATCAATCTATATGTCTTGCTATTAACACTAATTTATTTGTATATATACCTATTTATCATTATACAAACCGTAAAATATACCTTTGTCGATCTATATATTTCCTAAACTACACCCATAAATATCAGTGTATATAATCATATATATACCTTTATATATCGGTATATATACCCTATATATACTATTGTATATACCTCTCACAAAATCAAACGCAGCATAAACTATTACCTTTCATGAAACTCCTTTCGCCGACATTCTGTGAGTTCTTCAAATCTTTCTTTTAGTGTCAGTTCCCTAGCAATTATATTTGCAATTTACAATCGTTAGTTTAAGTAGAAGGAATGCAAGATGAATGAATCAAAGATGCAGGTTGAAGAACAATTAGAGATGAATCGAAGCGTGATCACTAAACGGCGAATTGAAGGGAGGAAGGAACACTGTAGAATGAATCAAAGAGTGGAAGGAACGCTAGAGAAGCATTTGCCTCTATAGAAGGAATGAAGGTGAAGAATTGAATGTTTCGTTCTATCGTTTCTAAATAGTGTTATTGGAAACAATGGCAATTTTGAGATATTTTTGAAAAATGTGCTATTTTATTGATTTTTAGAAATATATGTTAATCTCTTCTATTTAGCACTAAATAATTGTTATTCAACTTCAGCTCCCTTAATTAAAATAGTATTTCATATTAGAATATGATTTAAATTTAATTAATTAATTATTATAAATAGGGCAGCTCAAATTATTAGCATGATTGAATTGTTTGAGGCTCATTGGGCTTCTCTTAAAGACAAGGCGATGTTGGGTATTCCACCCTAGAAGGCGAGTGCATAACACTCAATGAAGGGTAAGTCATTATAGTGGGACTAAAGAATCTGACCTTATCAGAAGAATTTTCGGGAAAGTGCAACATCATCTTTCCTTAGCTAATGTATTTTTTTATAACCCATTTAGATGTTTTATTGACCTCAGCAGGTTTTAAACCCTAGAGCCCTTAGGGGACTTAAGGTTTTCCTGTCCATTAATAAAAGAAAAATTATTTATAATATGTTATCTACATTATACAAATATGATCAAAATGTTTCTTTTTTACATAAACAATCAATTTGTGACCCTTAAGTTCGAACACCATGGTCGCTTTAAAAGATCGATAACTATCCCCCATAATGACCACTGAAATTTGATTTTAGATTGGCAAGGGTTCCGGCTTATGCCCATCTTAGAGATTGATACGTTGTCTCCCAAAAGGACTGTTGTGATTCAATTCTAACATGGTAGGAAAGCGATTTTCCAACATACGACACTCACGCTCAGAGCTATGGGAATTTTCTTGATACTGATGATACACCGGTAAAAGGGCCATATAACTTCAGTTTTGGACTGCCCTAGGTCAGAGCTTAAGACCCTTAACTAGTAAACTCCGCGTTACCTAAGAGGGATACTATCAATGCCTCACATGCGGCCTTGCTCTCATGTGCTTGGGCCATCCAACGCCTCGTATGAGTAACCTGCTCCTATGCGCCTGGGCTATTCAACGTCTCGTATGAGCGACCAACTCCTTATGCGTTTAGGCCATAAAATATTGCCTCAATTTGTGACCTGCGCTCTCATGTACTTGAGCTACACCATTTAATACCTTATATGAGCGATCCGCACCTTATACGCTTGGGCCATAAAATATTCCCTTACATGTACGATATGTGCTCCTATATGCGTGGGCCACACCATTCAGTGCCTTATATCAGCAATCCCCTCCTCATGCGCTTAGGCTATAAAATATTGCCTTACATGTGTAACCTACACTTCCATGTGCTTGGGTTACATCATTTAAAGTATCATTTGTGACACCCCAAACCAAACCCTACGTCAAATCGACGTCATTTCATACATTTTATGCATTTTCATCAAAATGCACCATGATATTATGTGATTAATAAGTTAAATATGAATTATATTTGATGATAAATGATTTTTATAAGAGAAAAAAGTTATGTTATAGGCT